>CAUYRH010078257.1:0-28185 GCA_963574655.1 Perodicticus potto
TACAGGCGCCCGCCACAACGCCCGGCCATTTTTTTGGTTGCAGCCGTCATTGTTGTTTGGCGGGCCCGGGCTGGATTCGAACCCGCCAGCTCAGGTGTATGTGGCTGGCGCCTTAGCCCGTTGAGCCACAGGCGCCGGGCCACAGATTTTACTTTTACTCCTCAAACACATCATGCCTTTTCTATCCTGAGGGTTAGTATATATAGGTGTGCCTAGACCTTCTAGTGGTTGAATCCTTTTGTTAGGGTTGATCTCAGTGTAAATGTCACTCATTCACAGAGGTTTCCCCTGACCAGCTAAAAGTCACTCTCTGTCACTCTAATTTCAATTCCTTGCACGGCACTCATGACCATCTGATAGTTTTTTAAAAAATTTGTTTATTGGTTAATATTATCTCCCTGACGCTTCTCTAAAACAAGAGAAACTCCGTGAAAATAAGAGAACAAGGAACTTTGTCTACCTTGTTTACCATTTTAACCGTGAACTCCGTGAAAATAAGAGAACAAGGAACTTTGTCTACCTTGTTTACCATTTTAACCCTAGGGTCTAAACAGGGACGTACTTGATAAATAGTTACAGAATAACTGAATAAATAAAGGAGTATGGATCTCAACCTAATATAAATCAGGTTCTGCAGAGTATTATTTACATTTACAGAGTCTTAGAAGGGGCCTTTATTATTCCTTCTAGTCTAACTTCCTACTCCATGTAAGAATTCTTCATTTCTGCCCTTGGGAAAAAGGTGCAGAAGCTTGATTCTACAACAAGCTGTATGGTATTGGAGTGGAAATAGATATATCAAAGGAACAATATAAAAACAAATTTATACAGAGACTAGAAATTTTGAACATGATGATGAAGCCATTATAAATCAATGGGAGACTCTGTTCCTATAATATAGTGGTTATTATGTTTACCTGACAAGTTAATAGGGGAAATTACAGATTTTTCCAGTGTTTTCAGGGTATTCTGCTGACCACTATGTTCTATAGCAGGTGTGTTCAATAGGACTTCTTGTGATGGAAATATTCTTTATCTGTACTGTTAAATACAGTAACCCCTAGCTACATATGGCTACTGAATACTTGAAATATCAGTGTGAATGAGGAATTGAGTATTTAATTATATTTAATTTTAATTCAAATTCAAATTTAAATAGCCACATGTGGCTAGTATATTGGACAGCTTAGTTTCAAAGGCTTTCCCAGGTATGTCTTGAAATAAAAAAATAGGGTCACATAGTTAAATAAGTTAGGGAAACACTAACTTCCAAAAGTCCTTATTAGAGATTCATAATGTATACAAGCACATAAAAAAGCTAGAAAAAGCTTGGCAATAAAAATTTTATTTAATTTTTTTGGTCTGATGTTTTCCCAAACTTATTTGACCATGAATAAACCCTTTTTAATTTTTGAACAACATCTATTAACACCTTATTGTCTGTGTAGTGAAATGTGAGATGTGCTTGCTGGACTTTTAAATAAATGACATTGGCACAATTTGTTAATATTTCATTAAAAAAAGGTTAGAGACCTATTTCATACATACATCAATTATATGTTAGAAAGAAAGAAAGTAAATGTTTAAAAAGTAAAACAAAACTATAATAGAAGCAAATAAAATACACTTACATGACTGGTCAATAAACACATTAAAAGACACTGAACACCTTACCAATAATCAAAGAAATGCAAATTAAAATAAGATTTCATTTTTCACCAAAGTAGCAAAGATGAAGAAAACATAATAATCAACACTACTGATACCCTATGGGAAAATGAGCACTCGCATTTTGACAGAAGTATAATAAATAAATGCAAGCTTTTGAAGGGTCATTTGCCATTATATTTTCATTTTTAAGAAATGTACATATGTAGGGATTATACTTTCAGAAATCTGTCTTAAGGGAAACATTAAGAATGCACAAGAATTTAACAACATGGTCACCACAGCAATATTTGTAAAAGATAAATTGCAAATAACCAAAAGAGGACAAGTAAATTAAATATGTTTCCACACAATGAAATAGTTTTAAGCCATTAAATATAGCATTGAATATATACATTTATTGGTATAGAAAAATGTTCATGATATGCTTTGGAAAGGATAAGTACATAAAAGTTTGTATATGACAAAAATATACACAAAAATAATCAAGAATGATATCCATGGAAAGTTTAAATATATATTGTTTTAAGAAGTAGGATTAATACTTTTTTGTTTTCTTTCTTTCTACCTTTTTGTATTTTCTGCTTTAATTTTTTTCCCCTTTCTTTTTATACTGAGCATATAACCAGTATATACAGTGATTTCCATTTGGAGGGGAAAAAGATATACCACCTCTCACTCTTACACTGACCTAAAATAGGTCTATTTCTTGAACTTCAGAGTCTTACTTTTGTCCTCTGGAAAAAGGAAAATAAGTCTAATCTCTTTTCCATAAACCTTCAATCATGCATATTTAAAAATAATGTGATGTTTACTAAAATTATAAGATTATGTTTGATTTCTAAGGTATGATTCCATTTGCACTTTCACAGAAAGAATCACATCCAAGACCAAATGTGCCTTTTCTATGGCAGCATAAGCAGAAATATTCTCAGGAAGGAAGTTCAAGACTTTTTTGGGGGGGGGGGTTCAATTTCCCCCAATTACACATTTCCTTTTAATGCTAAGGTTAAACCATCCAGAGATTTGTATAACAAGGCATGTAAAAATTACCATCAAGGTTTATGTAGCCCTCTTGAGTGGAAAGATTAGATTTTACTCATGCCTGTATCTTTAGTGCCTGACAAACTTAAGTCTTAATAAAAAAAAATTTTTCCTTGAGCAAATTACTGAGGTGAAATATATTTTTAAAAACTCATAAAACCACAAAATTGTTAAGCATACAAAATACTATTAATTTTATACATAATTTTATATTTAAACAATGTTCCTCTAACATCAATATTTCACAAATAGAAGAAAGCAGGTTTCAAAGTAAAAAATCCACTTAGAGTGATGATATCACTTGGTAACTCCACTGTCAAAAATCCCTCTTGGGGCTTGGCACCCGTAGCACAGTGGTTATGGTGCCAGCCACCTCCACCAAGAGTGGCGGGTTGGAACCTGGCCTCGGCCAGCTAACCAACAATGACAACTGCAACAAAAAATAGCCAGGTGTTGTGGGCGTCTGTAGTCCCAGCTACTTGGGAGGCTGAGGCAAGGGAATCGCTTAAGCCCAAGAGTTTGAGGTTGCTGTGAGCTGTGAGGACACAGCACTCTACCAAGGGTGACATAAGTGAGACTCTGTCTAAAAAAAAAAAAAAAAAAAAATCCCACTTGGTCCTGTCTTGGGCAGGGAGATAGAAAAAAATCCTAAAAGATCACCTAGACTAACATCAAAGCTCTCCATTTACTCCTCTGTAACTAGGCACAGCTACAAATGTCACTGATCATGAAAAGAACTTTATTCCCACTCTATACCATTTCTACCTTAAATATTCCATCTATAATTGTGTTGCTATACTATAAACCTGATGTATACCACGTTTTTCTTATACCTTGTTTTGATTGAAATTTTCTGTAAAAATTTTTCTGTTCTGGTACTGACTGGTTTCAAAGGAGATGGGTTACCTATTCCAATTGTTTTACAGACATCAAGTCAACATAGGCTGGTTACACTGAAACCACATAGGCTGTGTTAGCCTCTTGACCACATAAAATGCTAATTGATCCTCATACTGGGGTGTATATCCCTGTTAAAGCTATGTAATTTATTCCAAGCTATGTTTTTTTTTTTTTTCTTTTGAGACAGTTTCACTTTACTGCCCTCAGTAGAGTCCTGTAGTGTCACAGGTCACAGCAACTGCAAACTCTTGGGCTCCAGCAATTCTCTTGCCTCAGCTTCCCAAGTAGCTGGGACTACACGTGCCCTCCACAACACCTAGCTATTTTTAGAGACAGGGTCTCGCTCTTGCTCAGGCTGGTCTCGAACCTGTGAGCTCAGGCAATCCACTTGCCTTAGCCTCCCAGAGTGCTGGGATTACAGGTGTGAGCTACTGTGCCCGGCCTCCATCTGTATTTCTCTAGACTGGTGAGCACACTGGTGAAATAATTTAGCATACTCCTTAGAGAGCACTTTAAGATTTAGTTTTTAAAAAATTTAATTATGGGTCTAGTCTCTTCATTCCATCTTCTTTTGATAATCTAACCTACACATTATTTTAGATTATTTTTCAAACAACTCTAATCACATTATTCTACTATAATTTTTTTTTTTTTTGTAGAGACAGAGTCTCACTTTATTGTCCTCGGTAGAGTGCCATGGCATCACACAGCTCACAGCAACCTCCAACTCCTGGGCTTAGGCGATACTCTTGCCTCAGCCTCCCGAGTAGCTGGGACTACAGGCGCCCACCACAGCGCCCGGCTATTTTTTTGTTTTGCAGTTCGGCTGGGGCCGGGTTTGAACCTGCCACCCTCGTTATATGCGGCCGGCACCCTACTGGCTGAGCCACAGGCGCCACCCTCTACTATAAAATTTTTAATAGCTCTCCATTGTCTATCTAAATTAAGTACAAATTATAGCCTGGTATTTAATGATTTCCACAAAAATGGCCCCAACCTACTTCCCCTGGTTTATATTCTAGTATTCATCCTACATACATATATATGCACAACCTCATTCCTTCTGCAGGCCCTGGTTTTTAGGCAACAGGGGATTAGCATTAGTTGCTGCCACAGAGGTAAATGAGGAGCAGAAGGAAACAGCCAACTCTCTAACCCAACAGAGATGTTGGGAAGCGAACACTGCTTTATCATCTTTCTGAAATGCAGATTTGATGTCATGTTCTTGCTTAAAACATTACACTGGTGTATTTTAAAACCCAGGATCCATGGACTAGCACATGGCTAGAATTTCAGGGTTCCATGAACTTGGACTGGGAAAAAAATTTTAACCTGTATTTTCAATAATCTGTAGTTGAAATTTAGTAGGTTCTTCAATAAATGTAGTCAATGGCTCGGTGCCTGTAGCACAGTGGTTACCGCGCCAGTCACATGCACTGAGGCTGGCAGGTTTGAACCCGGCCTGGGCCTGCTAACTGACAATGACAAATACAACTAGAAAATAGTCAGGAGTTGTGGAGGGTGCCTGTAGTCCCAGCTACTTGGGAGACTGAGGCAAGAGAATCGCCTAAGCCCAAGAGTTTGAGGTTGCTGTGTTGTGATGCCACAGCACTCTACTGAGGGCGACATAAGTGAGACTATCTCAAAAAAAAAAAAATGTAGTCAATAAACTAGAGTACTACTACTAGCAGTTCCTATATCTTTGTCACCAGTAGAAATCTGATAGGCACGTAACATTAGATTTGCTGCAGGTATGTAATTTATAGTCAACACTATTTTTTTTCTTTTTTTTGCGACAGGGTCTCTTCCTTTTGCCCAGGATGGAATGCAGCAGTGTGATCATAGCTCACTGTAGCGTCCAACTCTTGGGACGCTATTTCATCTTCCTGAGTAGCTGGGAGTACAGGTGCACATCATTTTTTGTAGAGATAGGGGGGTGCTATGTTGACCCGACTGGTCTCGAACTCCTAGACTCAATCAAGTGATCCTCCTGCAGCCTCCCAAAGTGCTGGGATTATATGCATGAGCCACTGTGCCCAGCTTAATCCCTACTTTGAAATTACAAAATTAGAGATGCTTCCAGATGTTATTTAATACATAAAGAGATTGTTCATTGTAAGTATATCACACGTTTTAATATTCCCCAAACTTTCAAAATTATTGCTTTCCCTTATATTACTATATAATTTATTTTATACAACTGAATATTTTTATGAGATCAGGACATAAGGTACACTGCCAAAGAGGTCCATGGTATAAAAGAAGTTAAGAACTTTTGTTATTTATACTTATTAATTGCTTATAATATGTAAGCTCTCTGGGGAAGCTAAACTCTTTAGCATAGAATTCAAGGTTCCTCATAATCTGTTCACACCCACTTTATCATCTTCATCTCCACCCCACCCTTACTCTCCATGTTATGCTCTAGCCATACCAGACAACAGTAACTCTCTCTTATCTGGAAGCAGATAGACAGGTTTTTGGATTAACTCTAGTTAATAGCAGCCATGCACTGTCTTGGGCTTTACCTTCTACGTCTCCTTTCTGCCTGCCAAATGAAATCTTTGTTTAAAAGTCTGTTTTTCCTAACTTTGTTTAAAAGTCTGTTTTTCCTAACTTTTTGATCTGAACAGGGCTGTATTCTAAATATCTTTATATGTCATTTCTAACCTCAATTATTATTATTATTATTTTTTGGTGCAGTTTTTGGTTAGGGTCAGGTATGAACCCACCACCTCCAGTATACAGGGCCGGTGCCCTACTCCTTGAGCCACAAGTGCCACACCCTAACCTCAATTATCGATGAAATGGATAACAGAAGACAGGTTCTAAAGTGGCAAGACACTAGGTGTAGTCATCTCTTGGGGAGTGGATGTTGGTCCTTGAATCTCATGAACTGATTTAGCTTGAACGCTAATGCTGGAAGGGAAAGGGAGAGGAAAGAGAACAGTATCACGTGGACCTAATTAAGGGTGAGGGATGGAATAGTTGTGAAGGGAAAGGGAGGAATGGCTAACTTCTACTATTTCCCAAAGCAGTTATTCAAAACTTATCACTCTGATCAAGCTTCATTCCACCCCCAACTTTCTCTGTAATCAAATGACCCCCATGTTAATGTTAACAGAGTCAACTCCTTCAACTTCTTGCCCTTCTCTACTTCCCAGCTTTTCTTCTGTTTGGTGGAACTCAGTCCTCAGCTTTAGAATCACCTGCCGAGCTTTAAAACAATACTGATGCCTGGTACAACCCAGAATTCAATTGGCCTAGGGTGAGGCAAGAGTATTGATTTTATTAAAAAAGGAGGAAAAAAGCTTTCTAGGTGATTCTAATGTACACTGGAGGTTTACTTCCATTAGTGCTCTTGATCTTTTAGAATGATCCTCATCCTTATAGCACCTCCTCACCCTCATTCCAGAATAGTACATTTCTCCCTCCGTGGTCCACTTTTTTTTGTGTGTGAGACAGGGTGTCCTTCTGTCGCCCAGGTTGGAGTGCAGTTGCCTGATCACAGCTCACTGAAACTTCCAAGTCTCAGGCTCAAGAGAAATCCTCAGCCTCGGCTCGGCGCCTGTGGCTCAAGCGGCTAAGACGCCAAACACGTACACCTGAGCTGGAGGGTTCGAATCCAGCCTGGGCCTGCCAAACAACAATGACGGCTGCAACCAAAAAATGTCCGGGCGTTGTGGTAGGCGCCTGTAGTCCCAGCTACTTGGGAGGCGGAGGCAGGAGACTCGCTTGAGCTCAGGAATTGGGAGGTTGCTGTGAGCTGTGATGCCACAGCACTCTATCCAGGGTGACAGCTTGAAGATCTGTCTCAAAAGAAAAAACAAAAAAACAAAAAACCAAACAAACAAAACAAAGAAATCCTCAGCCTCTAGAGTAGCTAGGCCTATAGCACACACTACCACGTCAGGCTACTTACAAATTTTTTTTTTTTGGTAGAGACTGGGTCTCGCTAGGTTACCTAGGCTGGTCTTGAACTCCGGGATCAAGTGATCCTCCCGCCTCAGCATCCCAAACACTTATGAGTCTTTTACCTTCAAACAAAAGTTTTTTGGGGGCCCGCATTCTAGTTACTCCTATCTACAACCTTGTATACTGATTCCTCTTTAAAGGAAAATAGACACCAGCATGGTTTTCCCACCAGGTTTATTCTACTCCTCTAACTTCTTACCCTTCCAGACCAATGCCGTCATATGCTTTTGCACCCACCATTCTCTCTAATTCTACGTCCTCTCCCATTTCTTTGACCAGGTACTGCTCACTAGTTTTTACAAAGTTCTTTCCGAGTGACCCAAAGGTCACCTTGTAAAGGGTTTCCTTAAGTCCATCTACACAATCCGGGGGCCCCTCCGTGCGCAGAGAGCATCTTCCGCTTTTCCCCCTTCTATTAATATTTTACTGCTGCTACCACTGCGGATTCTCTCATCGTCTCCTACATAACAGCATTTCAAAAAGTTGAGACTATTTCATTCGCCTCTGACATTCTGGAATCTCAGGCATGGAAACCACTCAGTGAAAAGTCTAAGGAATGAATGGAAACGAAGACTTGGAAGCGGAGGTCGGGGGCGGTGACACGCGAAGGCGGGGGAGGAAGGGGCGTGTGCGTGTGGAAAGGGGCGGGGGCTGTGAGAGGCGGCGCTGATAATCCAGCGCCAGAGTGAGAAGGGGGCACGGATACGCTACTCTGCATGGGCGAGAAAGTCATCCACTGCCGGGACAAACTGAGATAAACCAACCAAAGTGGGGAGGCGGCTTCTTACCTGCCTCAGGCCTCACCACCACAATCAGCCTTCAGGCACCTCTGTATTGGCCGGAAAGCGAGAGTTACGGTCGCAAACCCAGAGTTATCGTCCCCAATCTTGCGACACTGCTCTCTAGCAGAGGGAGAACCTAAGGGTTAGTTCTCAGCTCTGCCGTAAGGTGAGGAAGGAAAGCTTGGGCGGGGCCTCCCGGAACGTAGCAATAGGGCGTGTCCGCGCAAGCGCATGCTGTACGCTCCGGCGACGTCACGTGTGGAGGCGGGGCCGGGCGGGGCTGGCGGGTGCTGGCAGTAGGGGGCGTGGGAGGTAAGTGCGCGCGCGCCTGCTCGCCTGCAGCCGAGGAGTCGCGCGGGGCGGGGCCGCGTGCTCAAAGCCGGGGGCGCGCGGGCCGAAGCGGACTTAGAGACGCTGCGGCGGTTTGCTGTGGCTGTTGCGAGTACAGTACAGCCAGGACCTTGAGAGGCGGCGGACGCGGAGGCAATCGCTGCATCCACTGAGGCGGCCACAGTGGTCGAGGCGGCGGTCCAACGCGTGCTTTTTAGGCGGGGTTCAGCGGGGGATGTGCCTCCCCAGGCCGGGCGGAGTCTCTCTGACAGGGCGGGGGATGCGCCGCGGCCGCTTGCCCCGACCCTGAGGCGACTGGGCCCATCCTCCTGGAACCGTCCGACCCTCCGTGGCTTGGGCCTCTGTCCTCCGGCCTGACCGTGGGGCCGAGAGTGGGAGGCAGCTTCCGCTGTCGAGTAGGGGGCTGTGGCGGCCACCGCGGCGGAGCCCGAGGTAAGACCCGCCCAAGCGCCCTGCGGCCCTGCAGCCAGTTCTGGCCCACGTCTCAGCCTCGCTCTTTGGCTCTCGTAGGGCCGCCCCGCCCCGCCCCAGCGGAGACGCCGGGCGAGCGGGTCTCCTGGAGCCTCCCTAAGCGCCCGACCACTGCCCGGGATCCCCAGCACACCCCACCCCTTGTATGTTCCATTGGCCAGACACCATTCTGGTCCTCCAGTTTCTCCGGCGATTCTGTCACGGTTCCCCTTACTCACGCCAGACCAAAGTAGAACCCCTAGACTCTCTCAGGGCTCTCAAGTAGAGCCTCCACACCTCGTTACATCCTCCTTGGAGCTGCCCTGATCACAGGTCCTGAGACAAAGTCTCGGCCGCCCACCGATCCCATTGAATCCCCTGGCTACAGGGCAGATCCGTCTGCCCCCCGCCCTTCCCTTCTTAGTAGACCCCCTTTCCCAGCTCGCTCACCGCCAAGACTCCTAGCTCTTCTCTACCCATCACACCTTTTCAGATGGCCTGTGTCACGATGTTCTTACCTCCCAGTGGTCTGGTGTCAGCCCCTCTAGACACCATCACAGACTTTGGCCTCTTCCCAACCCCCCACTGTAGCCTCTGTCGCAGACTTTTCCTCAAGCAAACCTTTTTATCTTTCTCCCCAGTCGTGGTCCTTTCTTTGGTTGGAAGGGCTTTGGCATGAAATCGTGAGGGGATGTTTGCTTAGCTTAGTGTATTCCCGCCTGTGTGGCTTAAGAGAACCTATTGAGATCCATGTTTGGAAGGTTTGGGTTACACACACACACACACACACACAAGAGAGGGAAAGAGAAGGGTCTGGATGTATAGAGCAGGGTGTGTATGCGTGCCATTATAAGGTCATACAGCCTACTCATCTTTTCTAGAACTTGTGAGGTAGTCCAGATCTGACATCTTAGGGGCCTCTGTAAGGATAAAATCACGTTACATTAATGAATACAACTGTGTCTCCTTGTAGTATTATTTACTTCACCTCCTTATTCTGCAGATGCTAGGGAACTCTTTGGATTCGCTATTTTCTTTTTTTGCAGTTTTTGGCCAGGGCTGGGTTTGAACCCACCACTTCTGGCATATGGGGCCAGCGCCCTACTCCTTTGAGCCACAGGCGCCACCCCAGGATTCGCTATTTTTGAACGTTTTTACTAGAAAAATAAAATTTGTAGCTTTCCTTAATCCCCAGAGATTTCAATGTCAATTTAATAATAAATTTCTACTACTTCTCTGAGGAGAAATTACAAATATCATGATGTGTTCACAGATGTCATTACCAACAGCTTTTTCAATAGTAGTAAAACGTTGAATAAAATTTTTGTTGAACTCCTGAGCTGTCAAGAAAAATGTAAAGCTGCCTTAAATGATTAGTGCATAATGTTAATGTTGGTACAGGGATGAAGTATAAAGAGATCTTTGTAGTTAATACTTTAAAAATTTTTATTTTGTGTATAACAGGAGGAAGAAATCATATTAAAATTATAGGTAATAACTAGATATAGTATAAAAATTAAAAGGTTCAGAAGACTAATGTAAATGGTTCTATTCCTCTTTTATCCTCCAGCCACCCATTTTCCCTCTTTTTAGAAGTTTCATGTGTATACTTTCTGTGATATTTCCAGCACATAGAAACCTAGGCATTTCTATTCTTAAGACATCATACACATGGTTGCATGCTATATACCCGTTTATAGCTTGTTTTTTTCATATATCAGTACTAAATCCTAGAGATCCTTCAGTAACAATACATATGGTGCCTTGTTTACTGGCTGGATAGTGTCCTGTTTTGGTAGACTTGAGGCTTCAGTCTTTGGCTTTTACAAACAATGCTGTATGCTTTTCTTTTAAATATACCAGCTGCTGTATGTATATTTAAATAGTTGTTGTGATTTGAAAAAAATGCCTGATAATTCTTAGGTGTGGAACCTACAAAAAGTAAATTTCTCATTGAACCTCTGAGCTTCCATGGTGTGACTAGCTTTGATGATGATTATGATATTTATCAGATAAATTATTTAAAGATTTTAAAGCAGGGGACTGAAATGATCAGGTGATGTGTTTTTAAAAAGTCACTCTGTGAGCTGAGCACAGTGGCACATGCCAGTGATCTTAGTGCTTTGGGAGGCCAAAGCAGGAGGATTGCTTGAAATTAGGGATTTGAGACCAGCCTGACCAAGAGTGAGACCCCATCTCTACAAAAAAGTAGAAAAATTAGCCAGCTATGTGATGGCACATGTCTGTAGTCTCACCTACTTGGTAGACCATGGCAAGGATCAGTTGAGCCTAGGAGTTTGAGGTTGTGGTGAGCCATGAGGAAGCTGCTGCACTGTAGTGGCAGTAGTGCCAAGAACCTGCCTCAAGGAAAGAGAAAGTCACTCTGGTTGCAGTGAGGAGGGTAGACTGAAGAGTCAAATAAGGTTAAAAGCGTAATATCAGGATATTATTCTGGCAAATGATACTAGTGTGTCTGAACTTGGATATTGAGAATTGACAGGAATTGGTGATTTGATTGGATTTGGGGTTAGGGAGAGGGTAAATAGAGCACAAAATCTATGTTTCTAGCTTGTGCCTTTCACTGAGGAGGGGGTCCACATGAAGGAGGAGTGGGATTTTAGTTATATTTTGTCAAGGTGGAGGCATAGAGAAGTTCTGTTTGTGACATGTTGAGCTTGGGAGACTGTAATTCCTTCATATGTAGATGGCCTGTAGGCAGTTGGATTTGTAGCTGGAGTTTAGTATCAAGTTATGGTAGTTAATAGATTTTGGAGGCAAAATCGTACAGATGGGAAGAGAAAGGTTTTAGGACAGTAATCCACCATTAAAAGTACAGGTAGAGATGAATATCTAAACTAGTAAATTGTATAATTAAGTTCTTTTAAATATCTTGTTATAGTTGAAGCATTAACAGTGAAATTCACTCACTGATTTATGACTTTTTAAAACAGTCTTTTTTCCTCACAGTTAATTTAGTGGTGTGTATAGTGCATGAGGGAAATGGGGGTAAACAAGTTTTTTGAAAAAGTACAAAAGTACAAATTCAGTATAATTTAGTAATAGTGTATAAACCCCATCTTTCCAAATTATTTGGATTATGTCAATATTATGTAGTAAAACTACTACATAAAACTACAATAAATTTTAATATTTGCAAAGAAGTGCAGGAGATTTGAAAATATGGCTTGTCAAGAATATTAAGGTTTTTAGTTTGAATGATTTTTAGTTATTTTAACTTAGTTTGAAATGAGTATTAGTCAAAGACTTTTCAGACATTTAAAAAACCACAACATTGATTTAGTGTATTGATTCCTCAGTATAGCGCTACCGTCTAGAGCTGTTGCCTCTGCACTAGACCCCGATAAATCACTACTTAATAGTCATCTTCACATGGATTCACATTTCAGGAGCACCTCAAACATTTAGAAAACAACTCTTTTCTGTCTCTCTTTCCTGGAGAACTGTGGAGGTTGGGGGAGAGAGAAACTGCAACAAAATTTTTCCTTTGGCTCAGTGCCTGTAGCATAGTGGTTGTGGCGCCAGCCACCTAACACGGAAAGTGGCCAGTTCAAACCTGGCCAGGGCCAGCTAAACAACAATGACAAATGCAACAAAAAATAGCTGGGCATTGTGGTAGGTGCCCTGGAGGGTGCCTGTATTCCCAGCTACTTGGGAGGCTGAGGGAAGAGAATTGCTTAAGTCTTAAGCGGTTCTCAACCTGTGGGTTGTGACCCCTTTGGGGGTGGACCGACCCTTTCACAGAGGTCATCTAAGACCTTCCTGCATATCAGATATTTACATTACGATTCATAATAGTAGCAAAATTGCAGTTATGAAGTAGTAATGAAAATAATTTTATGTTGTGGGTCACCACAACATGAGGAACTGTATTAAAGGGTCGCGGCATTAGGAAGGTTGGGAACCACTGGAAGAGTTTGAGGTTGCTGTGAGTTGTGACACCATGGCACTGCACCAAAGGGTGACATAGTGAGACTCCTCCTTTTTTCCTTCCTCCTGATTTCCAGTCTTGATCAATGTCTTGATCAATGGCGCCACTCTCTCACGAAGCATTTAAGAACCTGGGAATCATCCTCCTCTTCACTCTGTACCTCATTGCCAAGCATCCATTTTGTTACTGAGTCTTGCACATTCTCTTTCGTGATATTTTAGATTATTCCTTACTACTTTTTGTTATCTCTATCTTATTTTAATCCAAAATGTCTGTTGGGCTTTTGTAATGCCTTTTAAGTGGTCCTCTTCCCTTCTATCTCCTGTCTCTTATTTTGTCATGCCCTCTACTTCATTCTCTGCAGAAATGCTATTTTAGTTAGGCTCTTTCAGTCGCAAGGAAGAGACTCAAGTTACCTTAAGTAATGAAGTGCTTATTTAAAGGATACGTGCACAAGGGAACCCAGGAAAAGTTAAGCAACTTCACCTCCAGAAAAATAGGAACCTAATAAAGCTGGAAGCAGAAGGTGACTTCACTCCAGTGCTTTATTGTTAACTTGTCTTTGCTTCTCTTTCTTTCTGGCTTATTCTTTCCTTGTGGCTTATTCTTTCTTTCTGTTCTCGTTTTTCTCCATCTATCTCATGGTTTCCATTTATTTCTGGTTTCTGCTCCTTACATCTGTGTTGCACATGCCAGCATCTTCCTTTCTTGCTACTTTTTAACTTCACCTCCTGTTGCTGATTTCTTCCTTCTTCTAGATTTTTTTGGTTTGAATTCCCAAGAAACAATTAGTTAGCTCTTTTTCTCATTGGTTGCTAGCAAGCCTTTGTACTTGGATTGTGTGACCACTCCTGGCCATTTACAGTGTAGGCTGCATGTTTATATGTACATATGGGTGTGGGGCAGGATCATAATGGTGAAAAGTATGGGGCAGTGTGCACACACACAAAATGGTGTGTGACCATGGCAGGCACAGAATAGTACAAATACAAATCTACAAATCTAATCATATCCTTTCCTATTGAAAGATCTTTAGGGTTTTCTTATTGCATTCCGGATAAAGTTTAAACTATAGCATGGCATATGTATGAGATAGTCATGATCTGTTATTTCTCCAGCTTTTCTTCCCTTCTTTCCTTCCTTAAATTTTTTTTTTTTTTTGGCAGTTTTTGGCCGGGACTGGATTTGAACCTGCCACTTCTGGCATATGGGGCTGGCGCCCCACTCGTTTGAGCCACAGGCACTGTCCCTTCCTTAAATTCTTTAGTCTGCTTTTACTTAATGTAGGCTTCCACTTGAGTAAAGTGCTTTCTCTTTTGTCTTTACACTTTGTTCAATTTCCTTGGTTTCTACTCTCCCCTTTCCTTGCTTGGCTAATTCCCATCTGACCTTTGGACTCATTTCAAGTATATCTTCTTCTGGAAGCTTTTCTCTACACCTTTCAAGTTAAGTTAGATACCACTTTTGTGTGTTCTTATAGCATATAATAATTACTTCTATCATAGCTCTCTAATGAAATTGCTTAATTGTCTATTTTCTCCACTAGGCTTTAACTACTTTGGCAAGAGAGATGGTATCAGTGCTCTGTAGTAGGAAAGGTTGTTTCATTGTGGATTCTTAAAAATAAAAACTTTTTTTTTTGGTAGAGACAGAGTCTCACTTTATTGCCCTCGGTGGAGTGTCGTGGCATCACACAGCTCACAGCAACCTCCAACTCCTGGTCTTAGGCGATTCTCTTGCCTCAGCCTCCTGAGTAGCTGGGACCACAGGCGCCCGCCCTAATGCCCGGCTATTTTTTTGTTGCAGTTTGGCTGGGGCCAGGTTTCAACCCGCCACCCTAAGTATATGGGGCCAGCGCCCTAACCCACTGAGCCACAGGTGCTGCCCCAAAATAAACACTTTTTTATAAATTATAAAAAGGACAGAAAGTACATAGATCCAATACATGTATAGCTCTGTGAATTTTCACCAAGTGAACACACCAGTGTAACCAACACCCACATCAAGATACAGAATATTACTAGAACTCCACAAGCTATCTCAT
Source organism: Perodicticus potto (assembly GCA_963574655.1). NCBI lineage: Eukaryota > Metazoa > Chordata > Mammalia > Primates > Lorisidae > Perodicticus > Perodicticus potto. Next base: position 15,164 of record CAUYRH010078257.1, read on the forward strand.
GCCCTGTTCTAGTCACTAATCCAGCTTGTAGAGGACATAATTTTAAATGGGGAAAATCTTTATCATATACGCTTCTGTACGTAATTTATATGTGTCTTTAGAAATATAAGAGAGACAGGTATTTGAATTTTGATCCTGTAGAAATTTGTTATACAAATAATTTTGGCGTATGTTTTACAGTAGACAATTTCAAACTTACATAATACTAATGTTCTAAAGTTTAGTTTTGGGATGTTTATATTTAGGTAAGTTTTCTTGTTTAAAAATTTAATATTTTAGAGTGATAGAAAATAATAGAGCAAAGTATATTTGATGAAAATGGCCTATTAATTTTAAGTGGTGAATATGCTTGTAATAGGTATAGTAAACATATAAAGCACTTTCCAAAGAGTGTTTGGCCTCTGAGTTTTAATGTGAATTATGTTGCTAGCATATTTTGGCAGTGGGGTCATCCAACGGGCAACTGGAGTGTAATTTTACATGTACAGTGAGGAAAGGACTAGCTGTCCTATCAGACAGCTGGTTTGCTAAAAATTGGCACTTTTTTACAGTGAGTCCCCTGTCTCTACGCAAAAAATAGAAAAACTTAACTAGCTGGGTGTTACGAAGGGTGCCTGTAGTTCCAGCTTAATAATAGCAATAATTTTTGAATACACTTTCTTTCAGTTTTGATTTTACTTCAACTTTAAGATTGTATAGCTCTTTGAATGTAAAGGGATTCTTTTATTTTTTATTTATTTTATTTTTTTTGAGATAGAGTCTCACTCTGTTGTTTGCCCAGGTTAGAGAGTCATGGTGTCAGGCTAGTTCACAGCAACCTCAAACTCCTGGGCTCAGGTGATCCTTCTACCTCAACCTCCTGTGTAGCTGGGACTACAAGTGCCTGCCATAAGGTCCAGGTAGTTTTTCTATTTTTAGTAAAGAGGGGGTCTTCCTCAGGTTGATCTTGAACTACTGAGCTCAGGCAATCCTCTTGCTTCACACTCCCAGAGTGCTAGGGTGATGGATGTGGGCCGTCACGCTGAGCCCAGACATTTTTTTAAATATTCTTTTTCCTTAGATAGGCTTTTCTGTCCATTAAATTCATTAAATCCAAGTAAGTGGAAAGACTATGGATTTTTAAACCTAGATTTGTAACAGAATTGGGTTCAAGTTCCTTATCACTTTTGAGCTGTCGTTTATGGGCAAATCATTTAACATTTCTAAGCTTCAGAATGTTCATCTCTCAAAAAGTAATAATATTTACTTCACAAGATCTTCATTAAACATTTTATGTAAAGCACTAAGCAGATAGTACATACTCTGTAAGTCTTGCTTTTCCTCTTGAATATGTCTATTTCTTGTTATGTGTAAAAATGAGATCAGGAATTTTAAGAATTTTGTTGTGTGGCTTTTAGAGTAAATGGCTAATCAAAGTTTCTTGCTAGTAGAAATAAATATTAGAGTAGTCTACTAGCTGGCTTTCAAGTATGGTCATATATATTTCAGTTAAAAATATTTCAAAGCCAAGTGTGGTGGCTCAAGCCTGTAATCCTAGCACGCTGGGAGTGTGAGGCAGGAGGATTGCCTGAGCTCAGGAGTTCGAAACTAGCCTGTGCAAGAGTGAGTCCCCTGTCTCCACGCAAAAAATAGAAAAACTAACTAGCTGAGTGTTGTGAAGGGTGCCTGTAGTTACAGCTTCTAGGAAGGCTGAGGCAGAAGGGTTGACTGAGGCTAGAAGTTTAAGGTTACTGTGAGCTGTGACACCATGAGCCTGTATCCAGGGCAATGGTGTGAAACTCTCAAAAAAAAAAAAAAAAAAAAAACTTCAAAGAAATGCTTTTCTTAATGTGTTAGTATATAAGATTAATGGATGGTAAAATGTATTTTAATTCAGCGTGAGGTATCATAGCAAGATGTATTCTGTTTGCCGATAACAAACATTGCTTAAATCATTGACAGATTTTAGTACTATTGCTGTTTGTAGTGTATAAGTATTTGTTTGAAATCTGTTTACTTTTATCGATCAGATGATAGTGGGCTGAGTAATCTCTAGATTTTTTTTTTTTTTTTTTTTTTGGTCAAGAGACAGGATCTGACTATGTTTCCCAGGCTGGCTTAAGTGATTTGCTTGCCTCAGCCACCCAAGTGGCTGGGACTACAGGCATGTCACCCTGTGCCTGGCTAGGATTTTTTTTAATGTAAAGGAGAAAGTTTTTCAGGTGATTCTGTGGGTATGTCCTTAAAATGATTTTTAGATCATAATTCTTCCTTGTTTCTTTTGCAACTCTGCTTTGTTTTAGTTCTCTTCTCACCCTCACTCCATAATTGAATACTTAAAAAATATCAAGAAGTTGAAAGAGAACAGAGAATACTAATACACCTGCCACCCAGATTCAGAAGTTAACATAATATCCATATTTACTTTATTGTTTTCTATATGCCTGTATTCATTTTTGCTGAACTATTTGAAATTAAAAGTATCATGACACATTTACTCCAATGTACTTCAACATATATCTCCTAAGAAATAGGTAATTTTCACATCACCAATGTACCAACACCTAAGAAAAACAAGTCCTGTTTAGACATTTTTTTCCCTATTCTTTTTCTCAATACAACAACATGGAAGATTTCTGTGGCCCCCAAATATGTGAAGATTCCGCCCTAGTCGCAAGCAATCAGTTCTGCAGTGAATACTTGCTGGGTGTCCTCCAATTCACTTCCGACACTATCTACCCAGAGATAGTATCAGTCCTACAAGATGAGGACTCAGTCCTGAAGACTGCCCCCCGCCCCCCGACCCTTTCAGACAATAGTCACAAGTGTGGGCCTCCAGAACTTCTGTTTGAGTTGTAGCCAAACAGGAGTTCCCATGAACTTCCTCTTCAGGCTCAATTAATTTGTTAGAGCAGCTCACTAAACTTACTTACATTTACCGGTTTATTTTAAAGGATACATATAACAGCCAGATGAAGACATACAGATATCTAGGGCAAATCTGGAAGGGTCTTGAGCTCAGACCCTTCAAGGGTCTTGAGCTCAGGAGCTTCTGTCCTTGTGGAACTGGGATGTGCTACACTCCTGGTACATGGATTAGTTCATGTTCACCTTCTTGTCAGACTCCACATGTTCAGCTCTCCAGAAGCCCTCTAACTCTGACCTTTGGACCTTCTATGGAGACTTTATTGGTTGTCGATGATTGAAGCATGGACAGCTGTGTTGAAATGTGATTGGACAAAAAGGGTCTGATCTAAACCCAGCAAGGCCTGTCTGTCCAGATTCTTCTTTATCTCTCTGTGCAGCATTCCTTCCTTCAGGGTATGGGGGAGAATCCTCTCTGAAATGAGGGCCTTAGGACCCACAGTAAGATTAGATTAACGTCCTGCCAAATGGGCAGGTGAAAGGAGGACAAGAGATGGTCAGAAAGAGATTCTGTTTATTGAGGCCTACTCTGGAGTCTAAAGCACCCCAACATTGTAAGAAAAGACAGTATCAAGGGCTATGAGAGTTAAGAACTAGGAACCATGGGTAAGAACATATTTAATAGAACCTCCATGGACTACCTCCCTACAGTGACAACCTCCTTAAGTTGATCTAATTTTTAAAGACTAGACATGCAGCACATGTACGTATTAGTACAGTAGGCCTAATTCCTTATGTTGACCACCTCTGTATGTTTACCAGTTTGTTATAGTTCCTTGGGCAGTCAGCTTGTAGAGGTTGTACTATATATATTTATTTTTCTTAAATATCATAATTTCCTAATAGCATTTAAATTTAATTTATATTTGAATTTTCCCAATTGTTCTCTAAAATAGGTTTTTCAAATCAGAATTCATTTTTTTGTATTTCATTTGATCATCTCTTTTTATTTATTTTATTTTATTTTATTTTATTTTTTCAAATTAATGTGAGGGTACAATTTTTAGGTTACATTGTTCTCATTTCCAGGGTAAAGTTTCATTTGTAGAAGAGCCCCTCACCCAGGGAGCATGTTATACATTCTTAGGATGTGCACATTAGGTGAGATCCCACCTCATGCCCTCCTCCCTCCTCCTGCCAAACATCCTCCATCTTCCCCCCCTTGTGATTATCTCTTTTTAGTCACTTTTTTTTTTTAACTTTTTAGTCACTTAATCCATACTAGTTCCTTCCTATATTCATTCCCCTTTCCCATGACATTGAAAGTTCTTTGAAGAGACTAGATCATTTTTTTTGTGGAATGGCCTCTGTTTTCTAGAGTTATCTGATTTTTTTTAACTTATTCTTTTGGTCTTTGTATGTCCTGTAAACTGGAAATTAGTATATTAAAGGATTGATTAAATTCATGTTAAAAAGTTTTGGAAAGAATTCTTCATAGGTGATACTATATATCATGTTGTATCCTATGGAAGGTGCATAATGTTAGCTGTTCTGCTGTTAGTTGGACCTAAGTTTTCATGAGGATTAAGATAGTGTTTGCTAAATATCTCCATTTTGAAAGTACATTTTTCCCTCTGTAGATCAATTACAATAATGTATAGGAGTGATTCTTTGGTACCATACAAATATTCCATTCTTTAATACTTTTTATCTAATAATTTCGGCATCAAAGGATCCTTAGGCATTTGAGGGTTCCGATATTGTGATTTTCCTAATTCTGTAATTCTTTTACATTTATTTGCTGTCATTGTTCAGTTATCAAGAGCTTTATAACCTTCATCGACTGGAAGTGAACTATATATTCTGATAAAAGGGCAGAGTAAATGCTTAATTTTTTTCCTATTAGTTTTTTTTTTTAGAGATAGAGTCTCACTTTATCGCCCTCGGTAGAGTGCCATGGAGTCACAGCTCACAGCAACCTCCAACTCATGGGCTTAGGCGATTCTCCTGCCTCAGCCTCCCGAGTAGCTGGGACTACAGGTGCCCGCCACAACACCCGGCTATTTTTTGATGCAGTTTGGCCGGGGCCGGGTTTGAACCTGCCACCCTCGGTATATGGGGTCGGCACCCTACTCGCTGAACCACAGGCGCTGCCCTCCTATCTAGTTTTCAGAGTGAGGAGTTCTGTATTAGTCATTTGCAATGGTGGTAAATGAATTCTTTAATGGGCTCATGGACTTTTGTTGTATTACAATAATTTACAGATACTGTTCTTTTTTTTTTCTTTTTGTTGAAACAGTCTCACTGTGTTGCCCTGGGTAGAGTGCCTTCTATCATCACAGCTCACAGCAACCTCAAACTCCTGGGCTCAAGAGAGATCCTCTTGCTTCAATTTTTCCTATTTTCTTTTCTTTCTTTCTTTTTTTTTAGTAGAAATGGGGGCCATGCTGTTGCTCAAGCTGGTCTTGAATTTCTGAGCTCAAGCGTTGCACCAACCAGCCTTTGCTTCTGAGAGTGCTAGGATTATAGGTGTGAGTCACAGGTGCCTGGGTGAATTGTTCTTTTCAATGCTCAAATTGTCTCAAATAAGGACTGTGGGAGCTAGTTCAAAGCATGGTTCTAAGGAGGGTCCACCCCTTAAATCTAGTAGTCTATGAGTGATTCTTTACTTTTGTATATAAACTATCTTAGCCCACCATGGGCTTTTTCTGCGTTAGACTTGAAATCAGCAATTTCTTCAAGGAGCTCTGTCTCCTTTATAGTAGAGGATTGTATTTAGAAACCATTATCTGGATGCTAGGTATGCTCCTTGTTAGAGGGTTGTCGTTGTTTCTAGGCCCTGACAGGAGAGAACAAAAGCACAATAAATTGATAATTCTAATTCAATTCTAATTCTAATTGTAGGCTACTGCCTCTTCCTTCTGGTTTGTTAAGATATTTTCTTTCTTTTTTCTTCTTTCTCTTTATTTCTCTTTTTTTTTTCTGTACTACATGACAGGGTCTTGCTTTTTTGCCCAGGCTAGAGTGTAGTGATGCAGTAATTACTCACTGCAGCTTTGAATGCCTGGGCTCAAGCCATCTTCCTGCCCTTGGCCTCCCAAAGTGCTGGAGTTATAGGCATGAGCCACTGCACCTGGCTGTTAAGTTACTTTAGTCTAACTTAAAGTTACTTTAGTCTAACTTTTTTATTTACATAAAAAAGTTTTTTGGCTGGGTGCGGTGGCTCATGCCTGTAATCCTAGCACTCTAGGAGGCCGAGGCAGGTGGATTGCTTGAGCTCACGATTTCGAGACCAGCCTGAGCAAAAGTGAGACCCTGTCTCTACTAAAAGTAGAAAAACTGAGGCAAGAGAATTGCTTGAGCCCAAGTTTGAGGTTGCCATGAGCTATGACGCCAGGGCACTCTATCCTGGGCGACAGCTTGAGACTTTGTCTCAAAAAAAAGAAAAAATCTTGGTTTTTATTAACATTGATACTTTTTTCTAAATATGTATTCAATAGTTTAAAACTATTCAGTGTTAGTCAAGATTTCTTTACATTTCTTTTTTTTTTTTTTGTAGAGACAGAGTCTCACTCTATCGCCCTCAGTAGAGTCCCATGGAGTCACAGCTCACAGCAACCTCCAGCTCTTGGGCTTAGGCTATTCTCTTGCCTCAGGCTCCCAAGTAGCTGGGACCACAGGTGCCCGCCACAGTGCCCGGTTAATTTTTTTGATGCAGTTCGGCCGGGGCCGGGTTTGAACCTGCCACCCTCTGTATATGGGGCCAGCGCCCTACTTGCTGAGCCACAGGTGCTGCCCTCTTTACATTTCTTTTTGTCTTTAGCATGTGTCCTACTAAGGATATGGATATTAGTAGGAGGGCTATGTTTAAAGTCACTTGACATCAGTATACTTATTACTAATTTGATATGCAGTTAGGTCTATTTATTTTTTATTTTAGGGTTTGCATCCCCTACTTTACTAGTTTTATAGATAGTACCTGTGTCTGAATTGTCCGCTGTCTTCTGTTTATTGGTTTCTTAAAATGTTGGAACTAAAAACCTGATGTCTTGGTTATTCTCATGCGAGACAATGTTTTTTCCCATAAACTACCTTATTTTCCCTTTAACATTTTTTTTCTCATACCTGACTTAAATCTCTGAATATAGGGCTCTAAGCATTTAATGCACAGCTTCATAGACCCTAGTAGGGCAGATAAGATGTATAATATCTGTGAAAAGAGTAAGAGATTAGGAAAATACTAAAGGCAGGGGGAAAATGCCTGTCGGGCTATAAGGAATTCAAGCTCTGGGGCTTGTAGAATGGAAATTGGAAGTTGGGGAACCTAATCACTGAGATCTAAATTGTCTTTTACTGTAGGGATTGAATGAAATTTGTTTTCATTTATTGATCAAAATATTTGCATACCTGGCTCGCTGTGGTAGGGACCAGGGAGAATATAAAAAATTTGTGTAATTATGGTGGCTTTTAAAAAGTTGCAGGTTTGTTGAGAAGCCAGGAGAACAGAAAAAAAACCCCACATTAGGTACCAGACTTCTGTTGCCTTGTTATAGTAAGTTACCTCAGCAGTCATGTGCAGTTATTTTTTGTTGTCATTCATAATTGATGTTCCTTCTTACAGTGGAGTTACATCCCAATAACCCCATTGTAAGTTGAAAATATTATAATTGGGAAATGCATTTAATACACCTAACCTATCAATACCGTAGCCTACCTTTCCTTAAATTGGCTCAGAATATTTACATTAACCTACGGTTGGACAGAATCATCTGGCAACACAGTACACTGTAGAGTATCAGTTGTTTATCCTCATGAATACTGCTCCTTGCTGCCACCACCCTGAGAGAGAGTGTCATATTGCATATTGTTAGTCCAGGAAAAGATCAAAATTCAAAATCCACAGTATGGTTTCTGCTAAATGCATAATGCTTTTGTACCATGATAAAGTTGAAAAGCTTTAAGTTGCACTACTGTAAGTTGTATACTCCCATCTGTATACATAGGAGTGCATAAAATGTATAGTTTATAGAAAATTATTATTACTGTTATTTTGAGTTTTACTTTGTCGCCCTCAGTGGAGAGCTATTCTGTCATAGCTCACAGCAACTTCAAACTCTTGGGCTCAAGTGATCCTTTTGCCTCAGCCTCCCAAATAGCTGGGACTATAAGTACCTGCTACAGCGCCTGGCTATTTTAGATATGGGGGTCTTGCTCTTGCTCAGGCTGGTTTTGAACTCTTGAGCTCAAGCTATCTGCCTGCCTTGGCCTCCCAGAGTTGTTAGGATTACAGGTCTGAGCCACTACGCCTGGCAGTTTATAGAAGATTATGAAGCAAATACTAATGTTGTCATCACCCAGGCTAACAAACCAGAAGTATTTCCATCCCATCCCTCCATCCTGCCCTTATCAACATATTTCCCTCAGTGGAGGTTTGATATAGTTGAATTTATCAATTTTGTCTAATAGCTGTTGTCCTGACCTTTGTGACTATCATTTTCTTGCTTTGGTTTATAATTTTAAATCCCAGGCATGTATTCTCAAACAACATAGTTTTCCTTGTTTTTTAGCATCATATGAATGGAATAATAGTATGTGTGTTTTAGATGATTTAAAAACTTTAGCTCAGCATTATGTTTGTTTTTTTCTCTTTTGAGAAAGAGAAAGATAGGTTTACAGAGTAAGAGCAAGGTATAGGGTTACAGAGCAAGATATGTTTGCCATAGGCAGCAAACAGGCCGCCGTTGTTGTGACAAAGAAAAGGCAAGGGGCCTAGCATTATGTTTGTGAAATTAATTCCAGGTTGTTGTAGTTAGCCATAGTTCATGAGATTTCATTGTCAAAGTATTCCATTGTGTGATTATACTCCAGTTTGTTCTTCTTTTACACTTGATCTTAGCTAAAAGACCGAGAAGTGATAGTTTGTTTTACTTTTGATGGACATTGAGTTGATTTCAATTTCTTGATATTATCATGCAGACAATGGAGTAGTAACTACTGTTGTGCGTACTTTGTGTTTGCGTGTGTGCTTATGTTTCTCTAGAATGCTCTGGAGTGGAACTGCTGGGTCACATGGTATGTACACATTCCACTTTGATAATGTCAAAGAGGTTTCAAAGTTATTGTTTCAGGGTAGTGCCTGTGGCACATCGAGTAGGGCGCCAGTTCAAACCCGGCCTCAGCTGAATTGCAAAACAGAAAAATAGCCGAGCATTGTGGCAGGCGCCTGTAGTCCCAGCTACTTGGGAGGCTGAGGCAAGAGAATCGCCTAAGCCCAAGAGTTGGAGGTTGCTGTGAGCTGTGTGACGCCAGGGCACTCTACCAAGGGCGATAAAGTGAGACTCTGTCTCTACCAAAAAAAAAAAAAAAAGGTTACTGTTTCAATTTATACTTTCATCAGCATCATTGCTCTTCATCCTCCTGAACACATGGTATTGTCAGACTCTTAATTTTTTGCCAATTCAAAGTTTGTGATGGTATCTTGTGATATTAATTTGCATTTCCACAATTACTAATGACATTGAGCATCTTTTCTTGGTCGGTTGAGTTTTGTGTGAAGTGCCTATTCAAGTTGTTCGTCCAATTTTTTTTTTTTTTTTTGAGACAGTCTCAGGCTGTCGCCCAGGTAGAGTGCTGTGGCGTCATAGCTCACAGCAACCTCAAACTCTTGGGTTCAAGCAATCCTCTTGCTTCAGTTTTTCTATTTTTAGTAGAGATGGGGTCTTGCTTTTGCTCAGGCTGGACTTGAACTCCTGAGCTCAAGCAGTCCACCCACCTTGTCCTCCCAGAGTGCTAGGATTACAGGTATGAGCCACTGCACCCGGCTTATCCAATTTTTTAAAAATTGGTCTTATTCTTGGGTGGCGCCTGTGGCTCAGTGGGTAGGGTGCTAGCCCCATATACCGAGGGTGGTGAGTTCAAACCCAGCCCTGGCCAAACTGCAACAAAAAATAGCCGGGTGTTGGGGGGGGGGTGCCTTTAGTTCCAGCTATTTGGGAGGCTGAGGCAGGAGAATCACCTAAACCCAGGAGTTGGAGGTTGCTGTGAGCTGTGATGCCATAGCACTCTACCGAGGGTGATAAAGTGAGACTCTGTCTCTTAAAAATAAATAAGTAAATAAATAAATTGTTATTATTCTTTGTCTTTTTCTTACTGATGGTTAGAAATTTGTGTTTTGGGCACTAGTCCTTCAGTTATATAGTTAGGTCTGTTAGAATTGCTCTCTGTTTTTGACTTGTTACTTCACTTTCTTTATGGTGCCTTTTGATCAACAGAATCTCTCAGTTTTAATATAGTTGAATTTATCAACTTTGACTAGTGCTTTTTAAATTCTTTTAAAGAAATCATTTTCTAGCCTGATTTAAAAAAAGATGTTCTCCTGTATTCTAAGAGACTTTTAAGTTTTAAAACATTCACAAATTTGGTCTTTACTTGTTTTGAGTATGAGGTCATGTTTCATTTCTTCTCCCCCCATCAGATGTTTCTTTTTTCTTTCTTTCTTTTTGTTTGTCAGTTTTTTTTGTTTGTTTTTTTGGTTTTTTTTTTGAGAGACATATTTTGCCTATGTTGCCTAGGCTGAAGTACATGGCTATTTACAGGTGTGATCATGGCATGTTATAACTTCAAACTCCTGGGGACAAATGATTCTCCTGCCTCAGCCTACCACGTGGCTGGGACCATAGGTATACACCACTGCACGTAGCCCCCCCATCAGTTTTGAGAAGTTCATCTTTTCACCACTGGTTCTATAATGCTAAATTTGAGGTATATCAAGTTTACGTGTTTGTATCAATCTATTTTCTGGACTTGTTCTGTTCTGTTTGTCTGCTTGTCTGTTCCTATATTAGTAACATACTGTTTTACTATAGCTTTAAAAGTTTTAGTATCTGATAACAGGCATGTCTTCCTATGTTGCTGCAATTCTTCAAGAAAGATTTGGCTGTTGTTGGCACATTTCATTTTCATACATATTTTAGAATCATCTTGTCAAGTTCCACCAAATAACAAACCAATAAACAATATAACATAAAAACAACAGTTGAGATTTAAAATATTTTTACAAATTTATGGGATATTGTGAAATTTTGTTACATGTATATAATATGTAGTGATCAAATGGTCACCCTACTTTGCTATCTAACATTGAATTTATTTCATATATCTAACTGTATGTTTGTAATCTTTAACCCATTTCTCTTTATCCTGTTTGCTGCCTCCTACTTACACACTTACCATTCTCTGTTTCTCCATTAATTGTGTGTGATCAATTTTTTTAGCTCCCACATATAAGTGGGAACATGCAATATTTGTCTTTTTGTGCCTGGATTATTTCACTTGAGATGAAGACCTCTAGTACCATCCGTGTTGCTGCAATGACATGATTTCATTCTTTTGTTTATGGCCAAATAGTATTCTGTTGTGTATATATTATCTTTATCCATTCATCTGTTGATGGACACTTCGGTAAATTACATATCTTGGCTATTGTTAATAATGCTGCAGTAAACATGGGAGTACAGATATCCCTTTGATTTATTGATTTTTTTCCTTTGTCTAGATAATCCAGTAGTGGGAGTGGGAGTTGTATTTTTGTTTTTCGAGAAATCACTATACTGCTTTCTATAGTAGCTGTACTAGTTTACATTTCCACCAACAGCATATACAGAGTCCCCTTTTCTCCGCATCCTCGCCAACATCTCTTAGTTTTTGTCTTTTTTTTTTTGAGACAGTGTTTCAAGCTGTCGCCCTGGGTAGAGTGCCATAGTGTCACAGCTCACAGCAACCTCAAACTCTTGGGCTTAAGTAATTCTGTTGTCTCAGCCTTCCAGGTAGCTGAGACTACAGGTGCCCGCTGCAATGCCTGGCTATTTTTTTTTGTTGTTGCCATTATCATTGTAGTTTTAGCTGACCTGGGCCAGGTTGGAACCGGCCACCCTCAGTGTAAGTGGCTGGTACCCTGCCAACTGAGCTATGGAGGCCACCTTATTGTTTGTCTTTTTTGTAATAGCCATTCTGACTGGGGTAAGATGATTTCTCATTGTGGTTTCAATTTGCATTTCCCTGATGATTAGTGATGTTGGGCATTTTTTGATATTACCCATATTTTGCCATGTATAATGGTAATGAGCTACCATGTATAGTGCATGCTCACGTCTTTGGCCCTAACTTCAGGAAAAAATCCTTTGTTTGAACTTTTTTTTTTTTTTTTTTTGGACACAGAGTGTCAAGCTGTTGCCCTGGATAGAGTGCGATGGCATCATAGCTGATAGCAACCTCAAACTCTTGGGCTCAAGCTATTCTCTTGCCTCAGCCTCCCAAGTAGCTGGGACTATAGGTGCCTGCCACAATGCCTGGCTATTTTTTGGTTGTAGTTGTCATTGTTTGGCAGGGCTGGGCTGAATTCAAACCCACCAGCTCTGGTGTATGTGTCTGGCATCCTAGCCACTGAGCTACAGGTGCCGAGCCTGTTTTAATTTTTTAATACAAAGTTTTATTTGTTTATATTTAGGTACTATTGTATTATAAAAAGCATTTGGCATTTTTTTTTTGCAGTTTTTGGCCAGGGCTGGGTTTGAACCCGCCACCTCCGGCATATGGGGCTGGTGCCCTACTCACTGAGCCACAGGCGCCACCCACATTTGGCATTTTTTTAACATGATGGTACTAGAAATTTTACATAGCGAAATAGTTACAAAACCCAAGAACACATGTAATGTTTTATGTACTGGTAACAAGTTTATGTTATTTATACATCATAGAAGGCCGGGAGCTTTTTGTCACTGTCAATATGAGAAGTATCATCTTCTTTGATTTCTACCTTACTGGTGTCTCCTGAAGAGTCACTTTTCTTATCCCAGTAAATTTCATCATCCTCAGTTCCATCTATAGCATGGCTGATGCCAGCGGTTTTTCTTTTTTTTTTTGAGACAGAGTTTCACTTATAACCCTCGATAGAGTGCCGTGGTATTACAGCTCACAGCAACCTCCAAACTCCTTGGGCTTAGGTGATTCTCTTGCCTCAGCCTCCCGAGTAGCTGGGACTACAGGCGCCTGCCACAACACCTGGCTATTTTTTTGTTGCAGTTTGACCGGGGCTAGGTTTGAACCCACCACCCTTGGTATATGGGGCCGGCGTCCTACCCACTGAGCCGCAGGTGCTGCCCTTTTTTTTTTTTTTTTTT
>CAUYRH010078258.1:0-20916 GCA_963574655.1 Perodicticus potto
ATAGTAAATGAGAAAATATCATGAATGTTACATTAATCAGGTGGATAAAAATATCTCCGATTGTATGGGAAGCCCGCACACTGTACTCCAAGCTTGAATCATTGTACACAGTTATGACTCAATAAAAAATAATTAAAAAAAGATAAAATAAAATATTAAAGGAAAAAAAATAAAAAAAAATAAACAGCAAGTTTTTCTTTCCTTTTTTTTGCATTTTTTGGCTGGGTTCAGGTTTGAACTCACCACCTCCAGTATATGGGGCCAGCGCCCTACTCCTTTGAGCCACAGGTGGTGCCCAACAACAAGTTTTTCTGGGATAACTTTACTGTGGCTTGGATATGACTTTGTAGTTATCTCTGTTTAATAGTTATTCCTCTTTGCAAGGCCACATTATATTCACATTAGATTTCAAAAGTGTGCATTTCTCTTACATGCTTTTATGAAGAAAGGCTGTGTTAGTGTTGTCCATCATCTACAGTGGTGTTTGGCATAGCAGGATTATAAAACGCCAAAAATGGAACATAAGATAGAACTTGAAATGCTACAAAAGATTATTGCCAAAAATAAGCACCGCAGGATTGTACCTAAAGCATGTTTGTAATCGACAAAGCTGGCAAAGAAAATAATCTCTAGTGTTATCTATTTTTGAACTGTTGGCTTCTAAAATTCATGATTGTTGGGTTCAATTTGGTATTTTTTCCTGCATTGTTTATTTGTCATTTTATTTTAAATGGTGAACTGTAACTTCTCCAAAAAATTTAAAGTATTATCAGGTTTCTGTGTTTTTTTCTTTGGGAGTATATCACCCAGAAAGAACAGATTAAATGTGCTGAAATGAAAAACAATGAAAACTAAAGAAGTTTCTCAATATGAAAGAATAATATTAATATCAATTTCCTATTTTATTCAAGGTTATGGTATCTAGTTTGTGGACCAATATTTGGTTTAAATTTTTGTCAGGTATATACCTGATCATAAAGTATGAACTCCCAAAAAGAGTGGGGAAATGATGTCCTGAAATGCAAATGCATGTTTTATTTTCCTTACATTGGCCTTTGAATAACTTATTCTTCAAACTACCTTACCAGCCCATTTACTTTGGCTTTGTGTTACAATGTTAATGATATCACCTTATTTCTTACTTTTCCCCATATGTATGCTCCATAGAAATCTAAATGCTTTTATTGAGTGTAATGATTTTAAATAATTTTGTAATCATTTGCTTCAATATAGAATACTTACAACTTAGGTAGTTATATAAATAGTAATTTTGATAATGCCGTACACTAATGGCTAATTTAGACATTTGCTTATTTTGTCAGATGGAGAGTCCTAATCTTAATTTTTTTAAATTCCAATAGATGCAGAATATAAATTGAGCTCAAGGAAAGCACATTTTAAAATAGAATTCAGAGTTTGAAACGCAATACTCAGTTGTGTAATATGGCAAGTTTTCTGATCATTATGTGACTTAAAATTAGTTATATTTTGAGTGTATTACAATGTAAATTTTTAATGAGGAATCAAATTCCCATAATTTTGAACTGCCTTTTTTAATTAATTAATGAATTTATCTATTTATTTACTTTTTATTTTATTTTAGTTTTTTTCTTTTTGAGACAGTCTCACTTTGTCACGCTCAGTAGCGTGCCATGGTGTCATAACTCACAGCAACCTCAAACTCTTGGGCTTTAAGTGATTCTCTTGCCTCCGCCTCCCAAGTAGCTGGGACTACAGGTGTCCATCACAATGCCCGGCTATTTTTAGAGACAAGGTCTCACTCTGGCTCAGACAGGTCTTGAACCCGTGAGCTCAGTCAATCCACCCACCTTGGCCTCCCAAGGGCTGGGAGTACAGGCACGCGCCACCAGGCCCAGACTTAGAACTACCTTTAAAATAATCTGCAGAGGATTCTGAGAAGATTGTTCTTTTTTTTTTTTATTGAATCATAGCTGTGTACATTAGTTCAATCAAGGGGTACAGTATACGGGCTTCATATACAATCTGAAATATTTTCATCCACCTGTTCGACATAACGTTCGTGAGATTTTCTCGTTTACTGTGTGAAAACATTTGTGTTCTGCACTTAGTAGGTTTCTCCTGACCCTTCAAAGATGCACCTCAACCCAATTAATGCACAAGAAGACGGGGAAAGGGGAGAGGGAGGGAAGCGGAGGGAGAGGGTGTGGGGAGAGAGGATAAAGGGTGAGAAGATTGTTCTTAAATGAGCCTAGCTATCCTTGCATCTCTTCCTCCCAGGTCCAATCAGCTGCTGAAACCTCACGGGCGCCTGGCATTTCCAGAGACTTGAAAGTGTCAGACACTGTGAGCTGCTCATACTGATAAGCACGTACGAAACACTCCTAACTTTCTGAAGGAGACAGTGGAGAGGGAATGATGGCAAGCTGGTCTCAAAGAATCCTAGGAACTCACAGAAGGTCAATGTTATTGATATACTCATAGATAAATCTAAAGCACAGGGTCAGGAGGAGGAGACTGGCCTACAAACATACTCATTTCCTAGTATTGGGGGTAGGACCTTATGATTGTTCTTAGTACTCAACTCTGTCAAGCTTTGGGGCAGCGGAGCCCTAGGGAAGGGGCTCTCAGCTTACTGACTGATGCTCTATCTGCATAACACAATAGTTGCTGTACTTTCCACCAATTAAAGGTTGCCTTGTTTAAGGCACTAAAGTTGGACCTGAGCTCTATAGACTAAGCAAATGAAACAAAGAAATGTATACAGGAAGGCCCAGCAATAAAAAATATGAAATAGGGTGGCACGTGTGGCTCAAAGGAGTAGGGCACCGGCCCCATATACTGGAGGTGACAGGTGCAAACCCGGCCCCAGCCAAAAACTGCAAAAAAAACAAAAAAAAAAACAAAAAAAAGAAATACATTAATCACAGAAATTGACTCAAATATTTATGAAAATAATCTATGTCTATCTATCTATCTATCATTTTTCAGTGAAAGAAGATGTAATAGTTTATATAATCTTAGACAATGAATGCCAATTTTGGAAGAAATAAATTTGGAAACCTATGTATAAGAACATACAATTCAGTTGGATATAGAGGCTTGAGTGGTAAAAGTGAAAAACTAATAAAAATTTATAAAAGTATCTAGTGTTATTGTTAAATAGCAATAAGGTTGGGAATGACTTTTATAATATTGAAACAGAACTCTCAGCTAATCTAAAAAGAAATATAGGTAATTTTATATGAAAACATTTTATATTTTTGAATTTAAAATCATTTTATAAAAGTTCATATCTGAATGACAGAACAGAAAATATTTAAAGGATAGATGAGAGTTGATATCCGTATTATATACAAGATTTTTATAAATTAATAACAACAAAAATGGCAAAAAATGGAAAAATGGCCTATTATTACTTTCATATACACTGTATATGAAGTGTAAGTTAAGGTTTTATTTTTTCAAAAAGAATATCAAAATATTTCACACAACCTAATATAAAGGCTATTCCTTCAATTTTGAATTACTATAGTGCCAATTACGGTATGCCAGTAGTAAGAAGTTTATTGACCATATATTCTTGTTCTTTAGTCTGAGCCATTGATGTATGCTTGTCTTTATACAAATACTACACTGTTTTGCTAACTGTAGATTCAGAATAAGTTTTGAAATTACATAATAAAAAGCTCAAATGTTAATTATTTTTTCAAATAATCTTTAGAATTAGCTTGTCAATTAAAAAGAAAAGCCTGCTTGTATTTTAATTAGGATTGCATTCAACCTTTAGATAAATTTGTGTAAAAAGTGCTGTGGTAACTGTATATATCCTTCCAATCCATAAGCAGGCACTTTTTTCTCAATTGTTATTATTATTTTTTTATTCCCCTTACTGCCCTGGCTAGGACATTTGCCTTGTCCTGGGTCTTCTTAGGGTGAAAGCGGATATAAGCATTCAGTCTTACAATAATAAGGACAAGATTAGATGTAAATTAGTATGGATGTGTTTTATCAAACTGAGAAAGTTTCATCCTTTTCCTAATTTACTGATTATTCTTTTAAATTATAAGTTGGTGCTGAGTTTGATAATTTCTTTTCCTCTGTTGAAGCAATCATGAGGTTTTACTGACCTAGTCAATTGTTGTTATTGTGTTTAATGCTTTTTAAGTGTTAATTCACTTAACTCAAACTTGCTATTTGATTCTTTTGGATATACTGATGGATTTTTTTTCTAAAATTTGGATAATTGGTAGATTTTTTTCTAAAATTTTATTAAGGATTATTCCATCAAATTTTTGATGGAAATTGATCTGCAGGGCTTTGTTGTGTTTTTATTTAGTCTACAGTTTCTCTCTCTCTCTCTCTCTCTCTCTCTCTCTCTCTCTCTCCCTCTCTCTCTCTCTCTCTCCCTCCTTTTTCGGTAGAGTCTCACTCTGTTGCCCAGACTAGAGTGTAGTGCCTTCAGGTTAGCTCACAGAAACCTCAAACTTTTGGGTTCAAGTGATCCTCCTGCCTCAGCCTCCCATGTAGCTGGGACTACAGGCACCCTCCACAATGCCCAGCTAGTTTTTCTATTTTTAGTAGAGATAGGATCTTGCTCTTGCTCAGGCTGGTCTTGAACTCCTGAGCTGAAGCAATCCACTGGCCTTGGCCTCCCAGAGTGCTAGGATTATGAGCCACCTCATCTGGCCAGTTTTGTCTTGTTTCTTAATCAGCATGTACTGGACTCAGAAATTTGCCTGGACAATATCCTCATCTTTTATGAAATACTTTTTAAAGAAAAAGTATTTTTAAGAAAAAGTTTTTTTCTTAAGTTTTTGTTAGATTTTAGCAATGAACTCAGCTGGTGCTAGATCTTGTATTATGAGCAACTTTTTAACTGTTCAGATGTTTTCTGACCATCCAGGTCTTCAATGAGCTTTTTCAGTTTGTGTTTTCTGAGGAATTTTTCCCAATTCACCTAAGTCGTCAAATATAATGAAAAAAATAATAGAGTACTTCATAGTATTTCTTTGGGATCCTTTTACTATCTATATTGATGTTAATTATTATATTTTTTATATTGGCAGCCTCTCCCTCTTGAGTTTTCTCCCTTCTTGATTACAATGGCTTATGATTTTATAATATCCTTTTGAAAAGGAAGTATTCTTAAAATTTATTTTATCTATGTTTTTCATTTACTTTATTTTGATTTCAGCTGGTAATATTTTCTTTCTTCTGCTTTCTTTTTTTTTTTTTTGTAGAGACAGAGTCTCACTTTATCGCCCTCAGTAGAGTGCCATGGCATCACACAGCTCACAGCAACCTCCAACTCCTGGGCTTAGGCGATTGTCTTGCCTCCGCCTCCCAAGTAGCTGGGACTACAGGCGCCCGCCACGACACCCGGCTATTTCTCTGTTTTTGCAGTTTGGCTAAGGCTGGGTTTGAACCCGCCACCTTTGGTATATGGGGCCGGCGCCCTACTCGATGAGCCACAGGCGCTGCCCTCTGCTTTCTTTATGTATTTTGTAATGGTATCTTTAGGTCCATATGCATTTTGAGCATTATGCCTTCTTCTTGACTATAAAATGTCTTTATATATATATTTCTGGCAATATTCCTAGTCCAGAAGTCTACTTTTTTATTAATATACCCAGTTTACTTTTAATATTACTGATCACTGATACACAGTTATCTTTTCTCATGCTTTAACCTATATATATTTGTATTTATGTTGAAAGTGGATTATTATAAAAGGCAGATATTTGAGCCTTGCTATTTTACTGAGTTCAGTGGTTTTGTCTTTATTTGGAATATTCGGATTATTTACATTTAATGTCCTTTTTAGTCTGATTGTGCTTAAATCTATCTCTTTGCTCTTTTCTCTATGTGCTATTTTTAAATCCTTTTTTGCTTTCATTTAGAATAACAACATTTTCTAATGTTTCATTTTATATTTTTCAAATAAATGAAAGCAGTTCTGGTAAAGCAGTGCTATTAAAGTGTAAGAGTCTTAAATCGGTGTACTGTGCTTCTAGTTATTCTTCCCCATCATCTGTACTAGCGTTCTGCACTTTACTTCACGTGCATTTCATATGTTTAAAGCCTCACAAGACATTAGTTGTAATTGTTTTCAATTGATTGCTTTTAAAGGGCTTAAAAATAACAGAAGAACCGTTCCTGTTTGCTCAGATAACTAACTTGTGGTAAGCTTTTCATTTCTCTGTATACATTTCTCTTCCCTTACATATTATTTCATTTCATTCTGAAGAACTTCCCTTTCCCTTTTCTCATATCCATGACTGTTGATGATAAATTCATTCTGAAAAGGTTTCATTTGCCTTTATTTTAAAAATATTTTTTTACATTGTATCCAATTATTCTTTTTTTTCCTTGTGATATCTCTCTCTTTCTTTCTTTTTTACCTGGATAAAGTCGAAGCACTTTTGCTTTGTATAGAATTCTAAATTGAAAAATTATGGAATCTTTTGCATTGTGTTTTTCTCAATCTTGAATGCCTTCTAATATGAAGTTGGTGGTGTCATGATATACTATTTTTCCTTATTATTATTCCTCTATATAGTTTTTTTCCTCCTGATGCTGGTGAGATTTTTGCCATTGCTATTTGTGTTCAGCAATTTTGTTGTAATATACTTTGATATGGTTTCTTTTGTTTATTATGATTTTGGTTCACTAAACCTCTTGGATCTCTGGATGTATAGTTTTTAATCAAATTTAGATAACAGGTATTGATGTGCTTTCAAGGTTTTGTAAAGGCAAATACAGAACAGTCCATATTTTAAGCTAATATAGCCCCACTAGCAAAGCGCACTTGTTCTATAGATTCCATTTAATGTCCTGTGTATTACGATTCATCTACCTTTTGGCTGGTGGCAATGAAGTCAGTTCTCAGTCCTGTGTGAAGAAGCCCAGAAGTTATTTAATCAACTGCTTTCCAGCCTTCTTTGGCCTTGAAATTTAACTCATGCCTACACAAGTGAGTGCTTTGTCCAAGACTTAATGGTGAGGTTCTCAATACGCTTTTTTTTTATCTTTCTGTTTATTCAGCTTCTTTATCTTGAGTGCTCTGCCCTACAATTAACAACCAACTTAACCATTCCTTTCTAGACTCTGCCTCCTCGTCTCACCAAGATGACTAGACCAGCTTCACACGGCCTTTGCTGGGGCTGAGAAACTGACTCCTTCAGTAACAGGGCACAGATGTAGGATTTATCTTATTTTTTTTCCTCAGGTATCATGGCACTTAAAAGCCTTTTGTTTGATACCTGGAAATAGCATTTTCATATATTTTAGGGAGTGTTGGTAGGATTACAAAACCTGAATCAGTTAAGCTTTTCATTTTTATCAACCTTATAATGTGTAAACTGGGCATTTAGAAAAGTGGCTCAATTGTATATTTACGGACCTTTTTTAATGAAAAATGTGGTTCTACGAATGTGGGATTTATCATTGTTCTGTCCAATGTGAAATAGAGTAGATAATAACCAGGTATGTGTTTGTATTTGACTCCTCCATCTTGTCGACCTCCTGCTACAAGTGCCGACTCACCCTCCGTGAACACACTCAAACAACACACACATGAAATGAGTGATTTCATTGTGAGATCACTGATGAGGTCATTTTGCCAAATTTTCAAGTCATTAGCATTGGACACCATTAATTATTTCTTCCAATACCTTCTCCACTCTGCTTTCAGAATACCACAAATTCTTGTTTTTTCTTCTTATTTAGCAGAAGGCTTACATCAGACTTCTTTGTTTTTTCTTTAAATTCCCTCAGAGCTATTAATGTTGGAGTGCTCTGGGCCTGAATATGGTCCTCTAATCTTTTTTATCTGTACTTGCTCCTTTGGTGATCTCATCCAGTTTTGTGTAGGTAAGTGCAATTAATAAGCCAACAACTACAAAATTGGTATCTCCAGCTAGACCTTTGATCTGAACTCTAAATTCATATATCCAAATACTTTCTGAACATTTCTATTTGAATCTCCCTAAATGTCTAGATTATAACATGTGAATAACTGAACGTTTTGTTCTCCCAACCCTAACCCAACTTCATCCTCTGCCTTCTCATCCAGTCAATAGCCTCAATGTCCTCTCAGCTGCTTTTCCTTAGCTCCTCACATTTTGACCATTGATATCCCATATTACAGGAATCAATTATGAGATTGCCTTCAAAATATATCTAGAGTCCAAGTACTTCTCTCCATTTTGGCTACTACCATTTAATACTACACGACCACCATGATTTCTTTACTGCAACGTGTATTTATTAAGTAAGCATACAAATAAATTATTATAATGAAGGTACTTCAATAAAATTCAATTTGTACCAAATTGAATGTCTGGTACAAATCACATATTACTAATTATAGTAATAACCCTATATACTTAGTTTTATTACTAAACTATTCATAGTTTTATTGCAGGTGGATAAGTTCAGGGCCCCAAATGGTTATATATATTGAAAAGATTTGGCTGTAACTCTTGAAAGATAAAGAAAGATCACATTTTTCATGTTTATGGGATACATGAATTTTTGCTTTATGAGT
This sequence comes from Perodicticus potto, assembly GCA_963574655.1. Taxonomy (NCBI): domain Eukaryota; kingdom Metazoa; phylum Chordata; class Mammalia; order Primates; family Lorisidae; genus Perodicticus; species Perodicticus potto. Next base: position 8,531 of record CAUYRH010078258.1, read on the forward strand.
CTCTTTCTGGCCTGGCAGATTTTACTGTAACTTGGCCCCCAACTCTGAAATACATGATCACCTATGTATGGAGAATTAATACATCTATTTAAATTCAATAACATAATTTCTCTAGACATGTATGAACCAGTCCTTGTTGGGCATGTACATGTTTATTCAGCCTGCTGGGTTAAGTTCTTTATATAAAGTCACAGAATATGAAGATGTGCCTTCCATAGCTCATATAAGCTCTAAGAAAGTGTATTGGTTCATTGGTAATTGAAAGAAATTTTAATACTATCATTGTATATAATTTATCACTAAGAAGAAAATGAAGCTTCAAGAATTTAAAGAACTTGCCCATGATCACACAGCTAATTAAATGTAAACGTGTGACTTATTTATATATATAAATAGTAAAATTACATATTTGATTGTTAGAATGAATCACTTTACATACATCTCTGTATTAAAAAGTATCACTGACTCTTAACTCAGTCTTAATATTCAGGATATGCTATCCTCATAGAATGATATAGGTAGTATGCCATCTTTTATATAAGTATAGATTATAATATATAATCGCCATAAAACATATATTGTAGAAGGTTTTGTGAAGCTTACTGCAGAATGATTAATCAAATGTGTATAATTTATTTATAAATAAAGACCTATATTCATATAAATATATGTTGTCTTCGTTTTGTTTAGATAATTGAAATGTTTTTATTAAGGTTTCACTTATATAAAACCACAACCCAAATGAGAGACTTTCCTATATTATTTCAGAAATTGAAAGAGCTAGGAGATATTAAGTAAATAAGCTGGCAAAATTTATAGAATTTTAACACCTCAGATGACAAACACAAATCCAGACAAACTGAAAGATTTTTCTCAGAAAACTATAAATTAACAAAATTGCCTCACGTATGAAGTTTTTGTGAAGCCCAGTTGTTATGAAACAAACAAATGGTAGATAGAGTTTTATATCGCTGAAGTGTGTATGCTTATTTCAAAAATAAATAATTTTGCATTTATATATTTATATTTATACTATTTTTCTTTGAAGAAAATTTATAAAAATATGTTTTAATGGGTTTAGCAAAGAAGAAAACCATCTTTGGAGACCAATAATAAAATATGAACATTAGGGTGGTGCCGGTGGCTGAAAGGAGTAGTGCTCCAGACCCATATACTGGAGGTGGTGAGTTCAAACTCCACCCCGGCCAAAAAAAAAAAGCTGCAAAAAAATATATGAATGTTAATCCAAATAGGTAAGATTGTGCCCTCTTGGTATAATATAGTGGTATATATATGAGTATAACATAAATATCAGCCCAAACTATGAATAAATGTATTCTTATTTCAAACTAAATTGTTTAACAGTATTCATATACTTTGTAAAACAGAACAAAAACCTTAATAAGTTTTCATTTCACCCCCTGTCCTGGTGCTGTCACTTCTACAATTATAGTAATGTGAAATATTGGTTTAATATTTGTTTTATTTTCAATACCAGCAGTTTACTTCCTGTTACCTATGGGTTTATTTAATTTCTTCCCTTAGTTCACTTTCTGGAATAAGTTTGTAAATAATCATTTCCAGTTGATAGATAGATGCCATTAATTTTTGATTTTTTGCATTTTCCCTGGATGTCTCTATAACTCTGTTTGAAAGCTTTTATAATCAGAATAATTTTCTTTTTCAAAGCAGAAATTTCAGTCTATACATTTTCTCCAACTTTTGTTTATTTTATTTATGAGACAGTCACACTCTGTTGCCCTGGCTAGTGTGTTGCGGAATCAACCCAGCTCATAGCAACCTCAAACTCCTGGGCTCAGGAGATCCTCCAGCCTCAATGTCCCTGGTAGCTAGGACTACAAGCGCCCACCTCCATGCTTGGCTCATTTATTTTATTATTTTTTTTTTTTAGCTTTTAGTAGAGATGATGTCTCGCACTTGTTCAGGCTATTCTTGAACTCCTGAGCTCAAGTGATCCTCCCACCTTGTTCTCCCAAAGTGCTTAAGATTATAGGTATGAGCCATTGCATCTGGTCTGTACTCATATTTAATTTGCTACTTTACATTTATTTCTGGATAATTTGCGAACAACCCGACACCACTCATTTTCTAATGGAACCTTTTTCCATCTTCCCCTAACCTTCATTGTTCTTCCCCCGAGTCCCCATTTCAGTTCACAGCAATTTGTTCTAATGAATCATGGCAGTCACTTTCACCAGAACCTTGACCTTCATCCTCAATGGCTCACTTTCCCTTAAAATCTTCATTGAAGCTATCAGCAGGCTCTGTCACTTCCTCCAAAATTAAAACTTGAATACCTATTTTGGCCCTCTGTATATAGGTTTATTATAATTTGAGTCCCAGATCCAAAACTTTACATTCAAGATGCTGAAATGAACACCAAAGAGACTTCCTGCTTTCCCCCTTTCTCGTATACAACCTATTTCTCTACAAATATCCGTAGATAACCATTAAGAGACATAATTCACGCCATGGTTGTCCTACAGCTTCCCATTTTTCTTCTTTGCTTAACTGACAAAACTGTGTACCAGACCCACACGATCTTTTGTGATCAGTCTCCATTTTGTTTCTGCAGACTGAACTAGGACCTCTCTCCTTTTCTCTGGCTTCCTTTTGTTGTTTCTAAAACCAATGTCTTTCTTATCTCTCGGCCTTTCCATTTTCTGTCACCCCGCTTCAAGGAAATCTTAACCTTTCTTTCGAGGTTGGCTCCCTATCCTTCATGTCTCCAATTTAATATTTTGTATTCAGAGAGAACTTACCTGATAACCGTACATAACACATCCCCAGTTGATCTTTTCTGTCACTATACTTTATTTTTATGAATTTAATTCAAGCTATAATTATTTTCTTCATTAATTTACTCCTTTGCTTATATCCACCTATATTTCTTTCATTTATTTGTTCTGTTACAGTCACCGAAATGAAGACCTATAGAGTCCCAGACTATCTGCGTCAGCCAAAGTGAGATGATTTCTTGAGGTCAGAAGATCAAGGCCAGCCGAAGCCAGAGAGAGACCCTGTCTCTACTAAAAATAGAAACATTAGCCAGGCTTTGCTCTACAAAGATGAAAGCCATGGAGAAGGACTCGGAATCAATCTTGAATGTCTATGTGTTTCAAATACCAAGAATAGTGCCTAACCAAGAGTAAAACATAAGTAAATGTCAGTTTAATCATGCTGACAAAATAATTCAAGGTGATCTTGCAATGTTAGAATGTAAATGATAGTGTGCGTGTATATATATTTATCTCTAAATATGTATTTATAGCTTCGATTGAGGGGAAACTTGCACTTACATTGATAATTGTTGTGGCAGCAATCTGTGTGGAGAGAAAAATATGTTAGTTTCAGTTTCTGATCAATATAAAATAATACCATGTTTTATTTCCCTTATAAATAAACTTCTTCAGGATATGTAACTAAGTTGATGGAAAAGCAACTGTACATTTTTTTTTACTATGCTAATTTGTTTCATGGATTGTGTCAGGTTTGGAGAGATATTGTCCCATAACCCAAGCATATGAAATAGCAGGAGAATGTCCCTGTTATCAAATATCTTAGCCCATTTATCACTCAGTATAATAAGTTGTAGGATATAAGATGGTGTAGGAGCACGGAGGGGGTACCTGCTGCATCCTTTAAAGATCTGAGCAGGCAGTGAAGGAAATGTAATGTGAGCTAAAACCATTCAAATAATCAGGAGTCGTCTGGAGTAGAATAAAGGAACTGAAAATTAAGGAAGATAGAATTACTCGTGCTGGATCTTGAAGGTGAAAAGTCTAGCCCCTTCAGATTATTAAGTGTTCAATCCAATTAGAGCAGAAATGATATTATAGTAAGCTGAAATGCGTACTCTATTTTGCAAGGCAAATGATCTCTCTGCAGCAGCTGGTACATTGGAAAACAAGGTTTCACTTTTCCCATTTATTTTATTATTATTTTACTACGGATGTCTTCCTCAGACCGTACAGAAAGAGTCATTCTGGAATGCATCGTACAGGGGCTATAACCATAGACTTACTCCTATGCAGAGGTTACAGACACACCATGCATCTCCCACCTCTCCCCTTCTTTCCTTCACTTGTCCCCCTTTCCCTCCTTCTTGCTTTCTGTCCTTCCTTTTTTCCTTATTGTCAGCCTAGCTGCTTTATTTCATTCTTTCATTTTGTCAGTAAAATGATTGATTTTTTTTTTTTTTTTTTTTTTTACACATAACGTCGCTTTGTCACCCTGGGTAGAGCCTCAAATTCCTGGGCTCAACAATCCTCTTGTCTCAGCCCCCCAAGTAGCTGGGGCTACAGACGCCTGCCACAGTGCCCAGCTATTTAAAGAGATGGGGTCTTGCTCTTGCTCAGGCTGGTCTTGAACTCTTGAGCTAAAGCCATCCACCCACCTCAGACTCCCAGAGTGCTAGGATTATAGATGTGAGCCTCCATGACTGGTCAGTTGATTTCATGTTTATGAGAATTTTTTTTTTTTGAGAATGTGAATTCTCATGAACCACATTCCTACCCCTATGTGCCATTTCATACATTATCATTGCCTATTGATATTTTTCTTGAAGACGCTCACTTTGTGCCCTACCTCTAAATAGAAATAATAAAACACAAAACTTTTTGGGTACTTTTACCCACTGGCTAACCTCTTTGACTAATTTCATTTACCTGATACAGTTACCATATAGGCTTTAGCATGAAGAAAGAGTTACATATTTTGTAATTCCTGTTTTAAGTAGGAGACTCACAACCCTTTAATTAAAATTGTTAAACTCAGCATTTATTATTTATTTTTTGAGACAGAGCCTCAAGCTGTCACCCTGGATACAGTGCCATGGCATCACAGCTCACAGCAACCTCCAATTCCGGGCTCAAGCGAGACTCTTGCCTCCGCCTCCCAAGTAGCTGGGACTATAGGCGCCCACCACAACGCCAGACCATTTTTTTCTTTTTTGGTTGCAGCCATCATTGTTGTTTGGCGGGCCCGGGCTGGATTCGAACCCACCAGCTCAGGTGTACGTGGCTGGTGCCTTAGCCCATTGAGCCACAGGCGTCAAGCCAGCATTTATTATTTAAAATCATTAAGGGATATGTCTAATAAATAAACTTCACGGACTTTGAAAAATCTTTAAGCATTAAATGGTCAAATCACATTTAATCAAACCTGAAAGTATAATTTTCCAAATAAAATATATACTTTAACTGGTATTTTTAAACATGAATTGAGTTAATATTTTCTTTTAGGCCAGTTCACACTTTCATTAATTCAGAGGATGAATAACTAACTCTAATTTTTCTGGCAAAGGTAACCAGTGATGTGTCAGAAATATTTAAATATATATTACTATCCATAATACTATCCATGAAGTGTATATTTAAATTTCATAGAACACATGTTAAGGAAATGTGATGATAAAATATATTCAATGGCAAATAAGTTGAACTGTGATATGTTCTAAAGAGCTGAATTTAACAACCAAAATTCTTATCCTAGAAAGTGGAAAATTTTGTTCTCATCACAATCTTAATCATTGAAAACAGTGCAGGTTTATGTTAGGTGTAGAAAGATAAGTTTCTGGCATTAGAGGAGTTTCTCTATAGCAATGAGAACAGTCAAGAGTGATGAGTCTTCCAGTAATAGAGCTTTGCTGTTCCAGCAGCATTTACATGTTAATTTTGCAAGAACTGTACTTGATGTTCTCTGAACTGTAATTTCTCTACAATCCTACGAATAATCCTAGTATGTGCTGAAAACATGTGAACAAAACAAAAAGAATTGACAAAAATAATCAGCCATTTTATCCAGCCACCTAGTCCATTTTCGATTAAAGCTTTCTCTGTCACCATCAACATTCATTTCAATTAGTTCTTGAAAATCATCCTAGGTTATCTGCACTGCTTTTTAAGCATATCCATAATTAGCCTCTTCTTCAGCCCCTTGGACCTTATAATATCTTGTATAATACTATGGTAGTGAGTGTAAGCTCTGGAGAATCTAGGCTCATTCCTCCTATTAGTTGAGTGATCTTAGATAATTTACTTAATATCACCAAGCTCAATGTCCTCTCTACAAAATAGAAACAATGATAGGTTTATAATCTTTGATTTTTTGTAAAAATGAGTAAGTTGTATATGCTTGTAAAGAGCTTATCACAGTGCTTGATGGAAAGAGAATTCATTAGCGTTATTATTGCAAATGGGAATAATGTTTAGCATCTACGTAATCAGGTAAACCAGTTAACTGGTATCTGTTAACAATTTATACATACTGGCATTTCCATATGTATCAAGTTCAATATGTATAATATGCATTTTTAAGTTCTCACCTTACTTAGAAGTATTATAAAGTTATGATTTCTAATATTTCAAAATTTGAAAAAGTACAAAAAAGAAATTAGAAAATTTCACCAATGTCCAGCTTTGGAAAGGGGGAAATTTTGATATAATCAAAAGAAAAATTACCTGGCCTTTGTGAATATGCATCACAAATAGTAACAAATAAATTTGACTAGGTTTAGGGTCCTAACATCAGTTTTAAAGTCATTCCAGTTGACTCATGGTATAAATTGCATTAAAAATACTTGAGTTGGTGTGGCTGAATATATCTTTTACGTATGTCAATAAATAAATAATGCATAATCTTTGAAAATTTTAATATTCTTTTTATAATATAAATCTAAATAAGGCAACAAATATGAATAACATAAATGCAGTGCTATCCGTTGCCTGTGTAAAATATTCAAATATCTTTTCTGGGTCTTATAAGCTACCATCTATATCCAGTTAACTATATGATCTATATTTCAAGTGCATTGTACTACTGACCAATGTGACCCCGATGTGCCATTCTTCTCATATGTTGCCTGTTGTAATTAGTGGAGAACAAACAAGTGTGCATTGAGCTTCTACCTATTTAGTTTCCATGCTAATTAATTTGCTAATAATGTAATTTCAACATGCATTTCATTTCGTTCTCAGAATAGGAGAAATGGGTATTATCATTACAATTTTATAGATGAAGAAAGTGATAATCATAAAAATAGTACTCTTAAATTCTTGTAAGAAAGAAAATATTAGAAATGAGTTTTGCGCCAAGGTATTTGTAATATTAATATCTTTCTTATCACTTTCCCATCATGCCCCATATTGCTTTACATTTCTTTTATAGCCATCACTACTTTATCTCTACAAATTGACTCTTCCCCATACCCAAAGATTTACCTTAAAACTAAATTTATAAAGTGGACTCCTCATGTTTTGTACTAGGAGTCCTATGTGGTAGTATCTTAAAGTCTTGGAAAATATTAACCTTGAATCTCATTAAGTATTCCTTACATAACATTTTACTTTTATCATGGATATTACACATAGTTATGCTACAGTCGTATATGGCTGTGACCAACTATAATTGTAGAAAATAAAATGGGAACCATGTCTTTACATATACATACATCATGAGATCAAATAAAATGACTTTGAACATGGATAATACTTGCGTATTATTTTTTAATCATAGAAATAAAGGTGTAGACTTTAAAATTCAATTTAGTTTTCATGTCGTCTATCTCATATTTGAACCAGGATTATTACTGTACTTATGAAAAGCAAAATATAATAGTTTTGAAACAAATATAATAAGAAGAATTTATTATTTATTTGAAACATACCTTCTGTTTAGGAAGAAACATTGTCACAGGAAAAGTTATCCTAGAGTTACACCAACATCAAAATAATCAAATGATTTCTTAAAACACTGAGCAATGTTATGTTGCCAAAGGCAAATAGCAGTATGGTCAGTCACTCGTGCACATTATTTTTTACACAGATATTAGAATGCATGTAGTCATTGGGTTGAAAAATAGAAAGCAGATATTTGGCAGAAAAGATACCGAGTTTCCAGCTGATTTCCATGAATATTTCCCTAATTACCTGACTCTACCTCATTTAAAACACAAGAGCCTCTAAAATTCAGCGGTTTACTTTAAGGAGCAGCCAAGGTTTAAAGGAACAAAAAGATTTCTGATGAGTATATTGAATCATTTTAATTTCTTTCAGCATTATTCCATGTAGATATTAATGAATAAATTATTTAATTTGAACTAATGTCAAAGTAATTTTGCACTGGAGAAAGGAAAAGAGATAAGTAAGAAGCCCTGTAGACTTAACTCCACTTAAACAAAGAATGAAAAAGTTTTTAAGAGCTGCAGTGGAAATAGGGGTGTCCTAAAATATCTGTGTAGTTGGCCTTCCAGCAAAGAAAAAGTAAACTTTGTTGTATCTTTATGGGTTTACCACTGGAGGAGGTGCCTATCAGAGTGAGGTTCCTATGCTCCCACACAGACTGGGGGGTGTGAGTGCTGGATTGCTTAATTACATTTCAAAGGGATGGTAATTGAGAAAGTCAGTCCTGGGTTGAAAACAATTGAGAGGCTTCTTAAAAGACTTAAATCTCAAAGGGGCAGAGAAAGAATCTATAATGGCAAATTTTCTCAAGTGAATACACTGAGAAAATGAAGGGAAGGGACTTCTGTGCAGCGGTCATCTGAATCTGTAAGGACCAAGGGCAAGAGCTGAAACTTGTCTACAGTTCATCAAGTTAAGGGAAAAGCTCTGCAGGCCTTGGACCACTGGCTCGATAGAGCGGGAGTCAGCAAGAGCAAGGTCACGGTGAGAGAGTGGGTGAGAGAAAAAGGGTAAAGAAGAAGCACAGGGGTTGGAGGAAGGGAAAGGAGAAGAGAAAATCAGGTTTTAGTGAATGAACCATCTTGGCACATACTTGTTTTTGAAATTTCCTTACCCTGTGTCATAATTTGGATATGTTCATTCCATGATATAATCGTGTGATGTTTCTGTACCAGGAAAAATGTAGTTTTCTGGTATAGATGATGGACTGAGCGTGGGCATCTTCTCCCTTGACCCCGTATCATCGGCAACTCTGTGCAATGAAAAAGACGTGTAGCACATATTTGTGACTGAACCAGTTTGCTCCCTAAATATCCTACAACTGTCTAGTACTGCTCTGTAACATGAGAAATTACAAATAATGGGTATGCAAAATTTCTCAAAATCAGGAACAGATGTTTCTAAATTCAAGGAGAAATAAGATTAGTAGAAACTGCAACAAAAAATGTACAGATGTTTTCAGAGAACAGAATTCCATTTTTCCAAGTGCAGCATAAATAAATACTAGAGTGATATACATGCCAGCGGTAACTGACTATAAAGATTATAATGGGGAATCTCCATCTGATGTAGTTTGGTTTGTTGGCAGATTCACCCTTAGTATTTCATACGTAGAAAGCAGTGATTATCCGTATGTGGGCCTTTGTCATCATTTTTTTTTTTTTTTTTTGGTGTTATTGAAGGCAAGGTAAACTGGGATCCTCAGGAAAGAAAAACAGCAGTGACAAAAGCCAACAAACTACCTCCCTTTAATTCTTCTACAGCCACATGTTTTAATTTACCATCTCTCTCCCCACAAACACCCCAAGTTGCTATAATCAGAGCTAGTATTTACTGAGAAGTTAGGAGTGAATAAAAAATACAAAACCAACCAACAACCAGCAATCACTAAATGATTGTTTCAAGTGGTTAACACGTCATTCAGCAAAAGAATAATTTCATTATTTCAAGAGTGGAATTAAAATAGTGCCTATAACAATTGAAATAAGTACATTATATCAAATGTAGCTAGAAGCTCTACAGGGATGGACAGGAAACTATAAGCCAAATAGAGATTATAACATTAAAGGGACAGTTAGAGATCATTGAAATTTTAAAATGTATTCTTTAAAAATAGTAGGTCAGTTGATCGCTTAATGTCTGCACGTGAAGAGCAAATTAATGAGATAGAGGATTCTCCTAGGTCCCATGGGCAAAGGAGGCAGACAGGAAGATGTACAGAATTGGACAAATGTGAATGAGATACAGGATTTTTTTGGAAGTTCTATTATCCTTTTAGAGAAATTCAGAAGGAAGCAAAGGGAATGAAATAGAGAAAATAATAAAATACTTAATAAAAGGGAAATGACTGAGCTGGAGAACATCATAAATCTTCACTTGGCAATTCCTGAGAGAATTTGGAGAAGAATAAATGAAAAAGATATAAATCTATTCTAGGCAAAGTGTGATGACACTTCATAGAAAGAGAAAATCCTGAACATTTGTAGGAGAAAAATGCCGTATTGACTACAAAAGAAAAATAAGCAATGCAACGCCAGATTTCTTCTGTGTATTTTTAATTGAAAAATATCTGAAAAGGTAAACTTAGGATTTGTGAATCCATTATATTTAATTCTATGGAACTCAGGGAGAAAAAGTAAACAAAGGAGAAACAATGGTTCATGACTAAATTCTGATGAATCTGGCGCCAAGTCAGCAAAGGAAACCGAAATGAAACAACCAATGTGATAGAAAGGAATTCAGGAGTGGGTGGTGTCAGAAATGTTATATAAAAGAGGGGATTTGTTCAATTATGTTAAACCATGTTGAAAAATTGAGAAAAGGTGCAGCTAGGAGTAGACATATGAAACTTCAAAATGTAGTGTTTTGCTGGCAAATATTCTTTCCCTGGAATGGTGGAAAAAGTAAAATCAAATTCATGTAGGTTAAAGCCTACGGTTAAGAAAATGAAGAAATTTTATACACAATTTTTTTTTGGCCAATTTTAATGTAAAAAAGATCAATTAGGATGTGAAATTTTCAGAAAATATATGGAAAAATATTCCTAAGGGAAATTCTGAAATAATTTTATGCCAGTGGAATTATACGACAAGATAAGCGAGATAGTCAAGTCTTTGCAAAGGAAGTGAGAGATTTTGCTTTTAGAAGTGACACAGTCTTCATTGTAAAATAGGTTAGATAATAGATTTATTTGCTGATTAAATGAAAGAAGGTAAATGTGTTCTACTGTGATTCTACTTCTTCTCTGAGAAGTATGAGCTCATAAATTACCTAAAATGTGTTTGCAAGGAAATACAGAGGTTTTAAGGCATGCAAAGATTTTAAATAACCTTTGAAAGAAGCAGAATGTTGTATTGCTAGGTGAAATTTATCATACATTAAATTTATCATATATTAAATTCATTAAAGTGAATTCATGTGAATTTCTCCACTCTTCTTCAGCTGTTTGGGTACAGATATGAAAATCGTAGAAAATCATAGACTAAAGTTTTATACAAACTTGTGCTTTTACAGGAACAAAAGATTGAATAGTCTTAGTAAAATAATTCTGAGGAAGATCTCTGGATCACACATTGACAAATAGAGAGGTGAAGCCATAGGAAACTATTGCGATTGAAAATATTATACATATAATAAATTTAGGGGGAGTATGATCTCCAAATAACTTTGGTAGGAATACATGAGTAAGTTAGTTGATGAGTTAGAAAATTGTGGTCGGGGGGATATATTTATGAAGCAAGACTAACATTAAATTGAGTATATCGATAACTATACTTATTCTTCTGATTTCTGAAATATAGCATACAGCCTGATTTGGCAATTTCTTGTTTTTTTTTTTTTATTAAGTCATAGCTGTGTACATTAATGCAATCATAGGGTACAATATGCTGGTTTCATATACAATCTGAAATATTTTCATCAAACTGTTTAACATAGCCTTCATGGCACTTTCTTAGTTACTGTGTTAAGACCTTTATATTCTGCAGTTAGTAAGTTTCACCTGTACCCTTCTAAGATTTACCATGGGTGTGGTCCCACCAATAGCCCTCCTTCCACCCATCATCCCCCCTCCCCTCCCTTGCCCGTTTCCCCATATTCCTGGGCTATAATTGGGTTATAGCTTTCATGAAAGCTATAAATTAGTTTCATAGTAGGGCTGAATACATTAGATACTTTTTCTACCATTCTTGAGAAACTTTGCTTAGAAGAATATGTTCCAGCTCCATCCATGTAAACATTAAAGAGGTAAAGTCTCCATCTTTATTTAAGGCTGCATAATATTCTATGGTGTACATATACCACAATTTATTAATTCGTTCATGTGTCCATAGGCACTTGGGCTTTTTCCATGACTCAGTGATTATGAATTGGGCTGCAATAAACATTCTGGTACAAATGTCTTTGTTATAATGTGATTCTTGATCTTTTGAATATATATCTAGTAGAGGAACTATAGGATCAAATGGCAGGTCTATTTTTAAACCTAAGTACTCTCCAAACATCTTTCCAAAAGGAACGTATTAGTTTGCATTCCCACCAGCAATGTAGAAATGTTCCCTTTTCTCCACATCCACACCAACATCTCTGGTTTTGGGATTTTGTGATGTGGGCTAATCTTACTGGAGTTAGATGATATCTCAAAGTAGTTTTGATTTGCATTTCTCTGATGATTAAGGATGATGA
>CAUYRH010078262.1:0-67896 GCA_963574655.1 Perodicticus potto
TAAGGCCAAAGGCATGAGAACCAAGCAGGGTGCTGCTGTCAAATTTAAAGTCCAAAGGTGTGGAGAATTTGGGGTTTTGATCTCCAATGGCTGCAGCAGAATTTGAGAGAGAGAAGAAAGAAAGAAAGAGAGAGAGAAAGACAGAGACAGAGAGAGAGAGAGAGAGAGGAAGGAAGGAAGGAAGGAAGGAAGGAAGGAAGGAAGGAAGGAAGAAAGAAAGAAAGAAAGAAAGAAAGAAAGAAAGAAAGAAAGAAAGAAAGAAAGAAAGAAAGAAAGAAAGAAAGAAAGAAAGAAAAAGAATTTACCATTTCTCTGCCTTTTCCAAAATCTGAACCTTAACAGAGTGGATGGTGCTCCCCACTGGGCCAGGCATATCTTCCTTCCTCAGCCCATTGGTCCAGATGCCCGTGTTTTCCAGACAGAGCCCCATAGATACCCAGAAACGATGCAAGCGTCCCTTACTCCAGTCAAGCTGACGCCAGGATTAAACATCCCAGAAGAATTTCCTCACCTGATACAGTGTATCTACCCAAGCTCACAGCTAACAGCATCTCTGTTGGCTGAAGATGAGATTCCCCCCCTAGGATATGAAATGAAACAAGTATCTCCACCCCTGATACTTTTATCCAACTTTGAACTGGACGTTCTAGTCAAGACAATTAATCAAGATAAAGGTTACTAAGTATGAAATGTCTGATTTTTTCCACATACTAAATTTGAAAGTTGCAATCTTGGACGTTTCACTTCCACAATTCTTGTTTCAATTGTGAGGACACATCCTCAGTCTTTCAAAAGCACATTATGGCCTGTGATTACCTTTCCTTTTTTCTTTCTTTTTTCTTTTTAAGCAAATTTTGTGAAACCAGGGATAAGTCAAGAATTTGTGTTATTTTTAATATTAGTTAGTCATGGAACCAAGCAGCACAGACAATTTGAAATACCCACGAAGTGTTTGGGAAGGATGTAGCTAATGAATGCACAGTGTGTGGACTGCTTGAGAAGTTCCATTCTGCTGATTTTAATCTTGAAAATGAGCCATGTGGGAGACGTGAGACCTAGGTGGATAATCCTGAGCTGGAAGCTGCAGTGAATGTGAATCTATCTCAACCTACTTGTGAATTAGCAGCAAGGTTTGATGTCACTGTTCTAATAGTATTGAACCATTTGAAGCAGATTTCTGGGGCAAAGGAGTCAGATAGACAGGTCCTCATGAATTAAATGAGCATCAAAAGAGAAATCATCTTGAGGCTTTCCTTTCTTCGCTGTTACCACATATAGACGAACCATTTCTACACTGTATTGTTACATGTGATGAAAACTAGATTCTTTTTGACAATCACAAGCATTCAGCACAAAGGTTAGATAAAGATGAAGTGCTAAAATCCAGTCCACGACTGAATGTTCATCAAAAAGCTAATGGTGTTGTTTGGTGACCCAGCACTGGTGTTATCCACTACAGCTTCATAAAAACTGGTCAGTTGATTACATTGGATGTCTACTGGAACCAATTGGGTGATCTGATGAGGATGATTGGGATTAATCGGCTGAGATTGGTCGACCAAGACAGGCCAATCCTCTTGCAAGATAATCCTTGACCACCTGCCACACAAACAATGCTCCTCAAACTACAGAAGCTGCAGTTGGAAACTCTGTATCATCTACTGTATCCTCCAGACTTTGCGCCATTGACTAAAACTTCTTCCAGGCTTTCAACACTTCTCACAAGGAAAATATTAAATTTTCAACAAGCTGTGGAAAATGCCTTTCACGATTTCATTACCACTTGCTTTCCAGGCTTCTTTGCTGCTGGCGTGAACAAGCTACCATTAAGATGGCAAAAGTTTAGGTGCAGACTTTGATGAATTGTACTGCTTGTTGTTTGGAATGTAATAAACTACATTTTTGATTCAAAATTGGATGTTTCATATTTAATGCCCTAAAGCCATCTATAAGAAAAGAAAGGAGTACAACTATTTCTATTTGTATGATCATTTATACAGAAATCTTCAGGTATACACGAAAAAGTCTGTTACAGCTAAAAATGAGTGCAGCGAGGTCGTAAAATGCAAGACAATTGTATTTTTGTGTAATTGCGATAAGTAACTTTTTGCTTTTTGAAGCTATTGTAAATTAAGAAAACATTTAGTTTACAATAGCTTCAAAAAGCAAAAGGTTACTTAAGAAGACATTTAATTTACAATAGCTTCAAAAAGAATAAAATGCTTAGACATTTAACAAAAAAGGGCAAAATTTATACTCTGAAAACCACAAAATACAGTTGAAAGAAATTAAGAAAATGTATATAAACGGAAAAGTTTTTTCATGTTCATCAATCAAAAGACTTTACTACTGCAATTTTGAGATTGTGTGATATAGGCCAGTCTCACTGGAGTTAGGTGATATCTCAGGGTGATTTTAATTTGCATTTCTCTAATAATTAGGGATGATAAGCATTTTTTCATGTGTTTACTGGCCATTCGTTGTAATATAGCCTAAAATCTGGTATGGTGATACCCTAGGCTTTGTTTTTATACTAAGAACTGCCTTAGCTATATGGTTTTTTCTGGTTCCATATAAAGCACAGAATCATTTTTTCCAAGTCTTAAAAGTAGGATGTTGGTATTTTAATAGGGATGGTGTTGAATCGGTAAATTGCTCTGGGAAGTATAGATATTTTAACGATTGCAGATGCTGGCATGGATGTGGAGAGAAAGGAATACTTTTACACTGCTGGTGGGACTGCAAACTAATACAACCTTTTTGGAAGCAAGTATGGAGAAACCTCAAAGAACTTAACTTAGACCTCTGGTTTGATCCTACAATCCCATTACTGGGCATCTATCCAGATGAAAAAAAAAACAAACAACTTTTATTATAAAGACACTTGTACTAGGCTGTTTATTGCAGCCCAATTTCCAATTGTTAAAATGTGGAAACAGCCTAAATGTCCTTCAACCCAGGAATGCATTGGTAAGCTATGATTTATGTATACCATGGAATATTACTCAGCCATCAAAAACAATGGAGACTTTGCAGCGTTTGTACTAACTTGGGTGGAGATGGAACACATTATTCTTAGTGAAACATTACAGGAATGGAGAAGCATGAATCCTATGTATTCAACTTTGATATGAGGATAATTAATGACAATTAATGACACAGTGGGGCATGGGGGAAGGAGAGAGCAGAGAGAGAGAGAAGGAGGGAGGGGGCGAGGGAAAGAAAACAAAAAAAAAAAAAAAGGAAAGAAAATAGTGACTAATTCTCACATAAACTGGATTCAATTTTGACCAAAGTACATTACTGAAACATTAATTTTTAACTCAACTTGTTAAAATGTTGTTTAGGATATTGCATCCTCATTTATAAGTGAAATATGTTTGTAGTTTCCCTTTATAACAATATATTTTCTCTAATTTTAATATCAGGTGTATCCAGGTTAAATAGAATGACTTTGAAATATTTCTTCTTCTTTCTATTGTCTATAAGATTTGGCATGATCTGTTTTCTGAAATTATCTTTTACTTTTATTTATAAATAATAGTTGTCTATTTTTTGAGACTTGGGAAAAAAATAAGAAGTTAACTGATGACTCCATACTGAGCCTCAGAGTTAAAGAATTCTATAATAGACATACTCTTATTTGACAATGTGAATTTTACTTTCTTTGCATTATTATTATTAATATTGCTTAATATTTCCATGCAGTAATCATCTGATTTCTTTTCTGAATCAGAAAATGGTTAATGGTGGGACCTCACCTATGAAGCATATTGCAAGGGTACAAGTCAAATCTATCAAGTATTGAACACAAATGTCTTAACAATGTGATTAATAAATGAGGTGAAAGCTATGTTAATTAATTTATCTTTATTCATTCTTTTCAAGGCTTTTGTTTCTAGTCCTTATCTTAAACACTGCTATTGTTATTAAATTTTAAGCCTTTTTAATTCTGTGATGGCAAAAAGTGGAAACCTAATAAACACATGTATATGTAAAAATAAAATATAATAAAAAATAAATAGATAAAATAAAAGAGGATGGTCAAAAGACTTTACATTGTTAAGATGGTAATAGTCCCCAAACTGATCTACAGATTCAATGCAACTTCCATCAGAATCCCAGCTGACTCCTTCATAGGAATGGACAAGCTGATTGTAAGGTTTGAGTAGAATTCCAGGGGACCCAGAATAGGCAAAACAACCTTTAAAAAGAAAAACAAAGTAAAAGAATGCATATTTTATCATTATAAACTTGCTACAAATATACAGTAACTAAGATAGTGTGGTAGTGGCATAGGATAGTTATATAGAACAACAGAATAAAACTGAAAGTCCAAAAGTAAATTCACGTATCTATGGTCAGATGATTTCTGCAGGAGTGCAGTAACAACCAAGGAGAAAAGAAGAATCTTTTCAAAAAATGGTGCTGGGACAACTGTATAACCACTTGCAAACAAATAAAGTTGGACTCTTACTTCACACCATATACAAAAATTGACTCAAAATGGATCAAAAACCCAAATTTGAAAGCAAAATATATAAAATACTTAGAAGAAAAATAAAGATAAATCTTCATGACTTTGAATTTAGCAAAGGAGTCCTAGATACGATGCTGAAAAGCACAGCACCAAATTGAAGTTAAAAAAAATAAATACATGTTCTCAAAATTGAAAATTTTGCATTTCAAAACACCATCAAGAAAGTAAAAAGGATATTTTCCAACTCTATCCATGTAAACATAAAAGGGGTAAAGTCTCCACCTTTTTTAATGCTGCATAGTATTCCAGGGTATACATATACCATAATTTATTAATGCATTCATGGGTCCGTGGGCACTGGGGCTGGAAAATATTCTTCCTGGTAAAGTAGCTCAGGAATGGAAAATAATATCCAATGTACTCTAGGACTGCTACTATAAACCAATTTATAATCACTCACACTTGCATATGAGAGATGAATCACAGCCCAGGATGAAGGAGGGAAGGGGAGAAGGGTGGGAAAGGAGTGGGGTGGTTGGATACAGGGAGGGTTAATGGTCGGACCTCACCTATGAAGCATATTGCAAGGGTACAAGTCAAATCTGTCAAGTATTGAACACAAATGTCTTAACACTGTGATTAATAAATGAGGTGAAAGCTATGTTAATGAATAGGATGTAAGCACTGCAATTTGTACAAATAATCAACACATTGAATCCCACAAAGGCATAAATGTATTCATGATCTATGTATATATGACTTCACAAAAAAAAAAGAAAGGAAAAAAGCACCTTGCAGAGTGGGAGAAACTATTTTGAAAGCATCTGTGTATAAGGGACTTATTTCCAGAACACACAAAGAACTCTCACAACTCTAGAAGAGAGCAAAGAACCCAATGTGAGACAAAATGAGCAGAGTAGCTGAATCATTGGTGCTTCGGGTGTGACGTAGGAATTGACAAGCAAGTGCAGAGTGACTCAGCACTGTTAGTCGGCACAGGCAATGCTGCTGCACACCCACTGGGACAGCGCCATCGCCGAGCCTCGTACGCGTTGACAAAGATGCAGAGAGATTAAAGCCCTCGTGCACGGCTATCGGGAATGTTAAACGTTACAGCCACGTTGGAAAACAGACGGGTACGTCCTTAAATGATTCAAGAGACAATTATCCTACAAGCCAGCAATTCTACTTCTAGATTTATATGTAAATGAAAAGAAAAACATCCCCACACAAGACCGTCTGCAGGAATGCTTGTAGCAGCACTGCTTGCAGGAGCCGGGAGGTGGAAACATTTCCAATGTCCACAGGTCCTTCAGCTGACGGATGGATAATAAAATGTGCTATGTCCATGCCACGGAGTATTACTTAGCCATTAAAAGGAACGAAATACTAACCTGCCAAAACAGGAATGGACATTGAAAACATTATGCTAAGTGAGAGAAATCGTCACAAAACATAGCTTGCTATCTAATTCCATCTGTATAATGTGTCCTGAGGGGCTAAGCCGCAAAGACATAAATCACGCAGGTTATTGGGTAGGGCTGAGGGTGGAGGGAGAGGTGGATAGAGGATTGGTCGCTAAAAGATACAAAGTTTCCCTCTGAGATGATGAAAATGTTTAAACTGATGATAGTGATTGCAGCCTGAGATTGTTGGCTTCCCAGCCAGGGCTGCTGGGAGGACATGGCTATGAGCTCCTGCCTGAGGTTCCCAATAAAGTACAAATGTCTCATCTCCTTAGAAAACCTACAGGTTAGGGAGAAGTTGAGATGTGTGCATTACTGAATAAAAAATGTTTTACTTAGGGTTGAGGATGTATGTTTGTCTCTGCATCCTTTGTGCTAAGACCATGAAAATGAGAGTGGCAGGCAGCAGAATGCTACAAGAAACCAAACACCCAGTTGATTTAGTGGCAAAAGGACTGAGTTACCATTGGTTCTGAAAACTTCTGGAAGAGAAGCAAACTGTTTCTGGAAACCCGGGAGCTCCACGTCAGGAGACGCTCTGTCATGGTGATAAGGGAGACTCCTTATCCCCTCCCAGACAGTCTGGATCCAGAGCTCCCACTAACGAGATCGGAGTAAGTGACAATTTTTGCAAGTCTTGTGGTTCGTGTATATAACAGGGCTGATACATATTTAAAATGAGTCATTGGGAAAATTAGAGCCTTTATATAAAACATCGTATTTATCATGGGCTAATGAGAAAATTAAAATCATACTAGGTATTTTAATAGGAAGTATAGGATAAAATAGAATATGATTTCAATAGAGAGAATCTAAATAGGTTTTTATTAAGAATGAAGTAGGGAACTGAAAAAGAATAATACTCACTAAGACAGGAAGATGGCAACTATAGGAAGCAGTGCTGGCAGAACTAAAAAGGAGAGATACACCTATTAAACTAAAATGCTTGAAGGAGCAGTGCCTGGAGCTGGAACACAGGCCCCATGGGAGTCTGTGCTGGGACTGTGAGGAGATGGGAGGAGAGGTTGGCTGTCTGCACACCAGAGCTCTTCAGCCAAGTTCACCTGCTCTGCAGACAAGAGCAGGGGCAGCGACCTGCTTTAGCGTAGCGTTCAAGGCAACAGGAGAAAAGAGACAGAACAAGAAGAACCCCCTCAGCCTGTCCTACTCATGCACAGACTTTTGGCAAAACTGAATTGAGAGCCAGCTGGCCTGGCAAAGAATGTGGTCTGCAGAGGCCCAAACCAGCACCGCAAGACTGGGTTTGGAGCTGGGACGTAAGGGCTTAGTCATTGGCACAGGCGGTTTATTAAAACATCAGAATGGTGTTGGGGTATGGTGACTCATGCATATAATCCCAACACTCTGGGAGGCCGAGGTGGGTGGATCACCTGAGTTCAGGACTTCAAGACCAGCCTGTGCAAAGAAAGCCCTTTGTCTACTAAAATATAAAAAAATTAGCTCGGTGTCATGTGGGTATTTGTACAATCCAGCTCCTGGGAAAGCTGAGACAGCATCATCACTTGAGCCCAGGAGTTTGAGGTTTCTGTGAGCTGACACCATAGCACTCTCCCCAGGCGACTGAGAGAAACTCTGTCTCTCAAAAAGAAAAAAAGAAACAAAGAAGTCAAAATTGCTACATCTTAGTTATTATTGTAAATATCTTCATGACCAGTGGAAAATCTGGAAGAGAAAGACCTTTGCAGTCAACATCCATAACTAAAGGACATTGAATTTGGAGGACAGCGAATGCCCCAGGGATTTGAACTCTTCACATGCCTTAAATTCACACCAGATTTGTCAAACATTCTTCCATTAGTTCACATGAAGAAGTGTGGGGAGAATGCTGTTCAAGCTGCGCTTGCCCGAGAGATCGGTACTCTTCAGAACGCTATAAGGGAGTATTTCTAAACTTTGCATCTGAAATTTGCTACATAATTTCCTGAATCAAAAAGAAATTACTCAACCCATATATTCTGATTTGGGATTTAGGAAATACGCTCAGTATAGTCATGATATGGGATTTACTGTCTGTTTTCATCAGGAAGTGCAGTTAGCAGAAGGCCTCCAGCGACGGCCCCTTTAGTATCCACAGTAGCATTTGAACTCAAGTCATGCTCAGCCCAGGGAGCCCCCAGTGACTGGGGGAGACGACAGGAGAACTGTCTGCCCCCAGGACTCACGAGTGGCCCTCGGTGTCCTCCGGCTTCTCTGTGGTCTGGTAAGTCATCCCCAGGGCTGACGTCTGCGACTCTTCCTGCCCAATC
Source organism: Perodicticus potto (assembly GCA_963574655.1). Classification (NCBI taxonomy): domain Eukaryota; kingdom Metazoa; phylum Chordata; class Mammalia; order Primates; family Lorisidae; genus Perodicticus; species Perodicticus potto. The sequence goes on from CAUYRH010078262.1 coordinate 8,214, forward strand.
GCCCTTCCTCTGCCCAGGTCAGGTCAGGTGGACACCAGGCTCTGAAGGCTCTCCTTGAAACTTTTGCAGAACCCCTAATGATACATATTTTTTCCATTTAACACAATCTTGGCAACTGTTTCTTTTTTGCTTTTGATATTCTTAAATCCAATCTGTTTTTCTTTTTTTAAAAAACAGCTTTACTAATCCCAGCCTCTGGTAATCTTCATTCACATACCATAACTTTCACGTGAGTAAAGTGCACAATTCAATGGATTTTATTACATTTGCAGACATGGACACCAGCTCCATCATCAGTGAATATTTTCATGTCCTTCCTCCCCAATCTCAGCTCTGAGTGAGCAGAGCTGGGCGCTGGCCATAGGTACCCCTAATATGGGCAACTCCTGTAAGCCAAATCATAAGACACGTGGCCTCTGATGACCAGCTTCTCCCCTTTAGCTTGGTGTTCAAGTTTCACTCAAATGGCAACATGCAACTGTGCATTATTTCCTCTTTCACAGCCGAATAACATCTCATGGTATCTACACATCACATTTTGTTAATCCACTCACCTGTTAACAGACATGTGAGTTACTTTCTCCCTGGATATTATGAATGATGCTTCCATCTGCGTACACACACACGCTTTTGCATGGATGCTTTCATTTCACCCGATCATACACTTAAAGAGTGAAATTATGGGGTCATAGGCTAACTCTGTCTTTAATCGTTATAGGGACAGATGTGCTCCCATCCAAAGGCTTTTGCCACCAGCAACCACACTTGTTCCAATTTCTCCACATCCTTGCCAACACTTTTCTGACTTTCAGATTCTAGCCAGTCTCGTGAGTGAAACAAGATGTCTCATTGTGGTTTTGGTTCACATTTCCCTGGTGACGAGAGGCATTGGGCATCTTTTCTGGTGCCTGTTGGACATTTGCCAATCAGCTTCAGAGGTCACATCTTCTTGACAGTGTCCCTTTGTGAGGCCGGTGTCTGATATTTGTTCTGACATTAGGAGGATGCCCAGCTGTTGAGTCCACCCTCGCCCATTGAATGACACACGTGTGAACCTCAGGGCCTCTCCTGCCTGGATTTTCTTCCATGTTCTCCTCTCCTAAGAGAGTGAGACCGACCTCTCCTCCCTGCTCCTCAGCCGGCTCCCGGCAAACGTGAAGAGGAAGCTCTTTACCGTGACCCACCCCACTTAATGAGTGGTCTCCCTGAAAATTTCCTTCTTAATAACATTTTCTCCCTTGGCTTACTTGATTGGAAGAATTCTACATATAATACTTATAACATAGAACATCTATTTAATTTGACTATGCTATCAGTTGGTCAGGCTTCCTCCTGAAAGTAAGCTATTAGAAATTAAGCTTTGGGAGGCAAAAGTCATAAGCAGATTTTCAAGTGCACAGGGGTCAGTGACCCGACATTCACACGTTCACAGGTGAGCTGCGTGGGTCTCTCAGTGGCTACACCACCGTTAGACCCACAAACACTGTGCCCCCACCCAGCCGCCACCCATCACAGCTCACTCTTCTCTTTGGTGGCCTTAGTCTTCACTTTCTCCATGTTCTGTGGCAAATGAAGTTGGTGGCTTTAGGAAGAGATTAAGGGCTGTCTTACAACCTGATCCCTCACCCAGGCGGGGACAATGGCTTCGCTTCTTGTGACACTGTACCCTGGAGTAGGGTGAGTGCTGAGAGGGGCAGAGGGTGTCACCTGAGGTCCCCTCAGCTTGCCTCACCCGGCCTGGGACCACCACCTGGTGACCTGGTGCACAGGATACTCGGGGCGGTGTCCTCACTGCCCCCCTTGAGGCAGAGCCTCTGCTCCCTGAGTGGGTGGGTGTACTCACCCAGGACTCAGAGCCAGAAAAAGGGAGCTGGGGTGGGGTGAGACAGCCCTGCCGGGAGTGGGGCAGGAGCCCTGTCACTTGGCTGCCACAGTGACTTAGAGTCAAGTCTCTACCTCACAGAGCTGGAGCTGTCTTGTTTCAAATACCACAGACCTTGGCCTTCCTTACTTATTTTTTTCTAAACATACTAGAATGGATGTTTTTGGCAATTGCTATTTGTACCTAATGCCATCTCCAGACATCTTAAATGTTTATTTACTTTCATGGCATTATCACCAATTTTACTGCTCCATGGAGCTCTTTCTTGATGCCATTTTGTTGGTATAATTCTTTTTTTATTGAAAAAAAATGCACAAACAGGACAAGTTTGAAAACCAACCCACCAATAGACACTGGATGACTTACTACCCACCCCTGAGAGTTGTGATTGTATTTGAGCATGTGCTGTGCGTGAAGAGATGACCGCGGTGCCCACCGCGGGCCACCTGCCCATGGGGAGCTCACAGAGGACAAGGGAGCTAAAGACGTGTTTTGTGCTTTCAATGACAGCCCAGGAAATGTCAGGGAGAGCTTCCTTGAGAAGCGTTTGTTGGAGAAATAAGGCCTCTGCATTAAGGGAAGAGCTCCGCTGTCGTGAGGCGCTCAGGCAGCATGTGAAGCGGCTTCTGCTCTCCTGAAAACTGTGAGTGAGTTTAGAAGACCAGGGGCTGACTTTCAAAATGCATGCTGGAGTGGCAAGGTCAACCCTGAGTTATTTTATAAATGAGAAAACGAAGGCTCAGAGATTCACTTTTCTGAGACTGCTGTCATAGAAGTGCTTGATCCAGACTATAAACCTCCTGATTTGACCCAGTCTCCTTCCATAAATAACCGGATTGTGACACCGTCTGTGCTCAGTATTCCTGGGGCACCCTTACCGTGGTAACGCTGTCACTCATGGTGTCAGGCTCCGGAGCACTGCGGTGTGGAGCCAAAGTTCCATCTGAGCTGTGAGCAGCTGGTCTCAACCTGACTGTGCAACAGAATCACCTGGGTGGTTTTTGAATATCCCAAAGCCGGACCCACACCCCAGGTGGCGGTATCTTTTAATGCTCCCTAGGCAGTTCCAGTGTGCAGTCTGAACTAAGAAGCCCCGGTGTCATGCAGAGACAGGAGTAAAACTGGTGGGAAGGTATTTTAAATAGAAAAGATTGATCTCCTACTGCAGGGACGTGAGAAGGACATCATGTTTTGAAAAGACTATAAATATAGGCATTTATCAACGCATTTATTGTTGAATGAATCAGTATGACCCGGGCATCTCTTTGGATTTATTTTACAGATGTCAAAAGCCACTAAATGTTTGGGGGAAGAACTAACAGGGCTGAAGCTGCGTGTCAGAAGATTAAAATGGGGGAGACGCGGGCCCTCTCCTCTGCACCCTCCTGTCTCTCACACTTTCTGCAGCGAGCACAGGTGTCTGTGTAGTTTCTCTCCTCCACATGGGAGCATCCCAGCCATTCCTGAGGTCGGCAATATGGGAGCATCCCAGCCACACCTGAGGTCGGCAATCTCCTTTCACTGAATGGTGGTCTCAGTCTTTCATCTTCCAGTGTGGCCTCAGTTCTTTTACGCTGGTTCACTGATGTGTCTGTAAAGTATACAACAGTGTCTGGTACTAAGGAGATGTGGTGTGAGTACTTTTCCTTGTCAGATAAAGGCCGTTGACAGAGTAACTTGTAGTTAATGTATTATACACCTGAAATTTGCTAAGAGCGTAGATACATCTTAAGTATTCCTACCATGCTCAACAAAAGGGTAACTATGTGAGGTGATGGATATGTTAATTAGTTTGTGAGAGTCATTATACTATGTTAATTAGTTTGTGAGAGTCATTATACTAAGCATACTGATACTGAAATACCACACTGCACGTATGAATGTTTAAAATGTTTTTTTAATCATATCTCGATAAAGCTGATGAGAAATTAATAATCAAATATGCTATTTATTCTTAGATCCTCCTGCAGTCAAATCTTGCTCCATGTAAGATTCCAATGGAAATTTTTGCCTTGAGCAACTTGCTGTCTCCTCAGATACAATAAGCCTTAAACCAGTGGTCCTAAACTTCCCTAATGCTGTGACCTTTTAATACAGTTCCGTATGTGGTGACCCCCAACATGAGGAACTGTATTAAAGGGTCGTGGCCTTAGGAAGGTTGAGAACCACTGCCTTCACCCAAAACTTACTATCTTCCTTGTGTTACTTTTTTTATTGGTCTAAAATACACCCAGCTTCTTAATCCGTGTGTAATACCTACATAGTCTAGGAAACCCTAAACCCATTTTAGGGCTCCGATGAGAAGTTGCCCTTCCTGTGAAGTTTTACTGGCTCCCCTCCTACTGAGTTATTATCATCATTCTTTCCTTTTTGTGACACTGGCATATGTTGTTCGTTCCACCCTGAGCTTTACGGTACTGCATTTCTGTAATGATGGTCGTAAGGGTTCCCATCTACTGAGTGTCGCTGTGCCTGGCATGACCTACTGATGTCATTACACACAGGCCATTCAAAGCACCATTTTTATAATGACCCCCCAAGCCTCCAACCCTCCCCCTGCTCTTCATTGACAAAGCTCTGCTGTTTTCACCTGCAGGCAATGGCTGCTCAAGGATAACCGCATCTGGCTCCTCTGCAGGCCTGGGCCAGTCTGCCTGCCCTTTGCTGGGTTCCGTGTCCCTCATCTTCCCCAGCTTCTCTCAAAGTCATGAAGGACCCTGAATACAGCACACTAGATCTTCCTCACGGGCCTAACTCAGATGTGTGAGGCCGGGAGCCGGCCCTGGACCTGCTTGGTGGAGCTCTCAGGCTCCGGCTCTGTTCCCTCCGTCCTCCCCTGTGAGCTGTTCCCCTGGCTCCGGCCGTGGCCCTCAGTTCCCGGACCTCAGTTCTCAGCCCCTTGTAGTGAAGTTCACTCCAGAATCTGATCAGTGTGTTGGCCATGACTTTGCTCTTCAAAACAGTGCTGCTGCCAGCTCAGAGGGCACCGCCGATCCAGCTGCTGGGCGGGAGGTGATGGGGGCGGCACAGGCCTCCATCGGAGCACAGAGGGGCCAGAGTTGAATTCATGTCTCTTCTTCCCTGACACATGGCCCCCTCCCCGTGGTGCCACACGTCCCCCTCCCCACGGTGCCACACGGCCCCTCCCCCATCATGCCAGACTGCCCCCAAGTCCTGGTTCTGCTTGTCTGGTAGGTCTTTGATTTGGTTTTTAAAAAATAGTCTTGGGTCCTGAAGACTTTACGTTTTCATTAGTGTCCCCATCTTTTGAAGTCATTGTCACATAACTGGAGCTGGGGACTTGCACTTATACGCATGTTCTTTGCAGACCCGACAGTAGAGGTGTAGTTGCCATTCAGTCTCAACAAATTGTCTTCCAAATATAAAAACCTAAATGAAAATTCCCTAAGTCATTTGAAAATGCTGTACTCACCAAGTGATGGATGTGACTGTTAAAGGCTGAGACTCAGCAGCGGTCTAATGCCGACTTCTGACAAGTCAGCTAAACTTGCTCGCCATCAAATTCTTTAAAATTGGTACAATAAAAATAACTACTACTTGTAGTAGAAACTAGAAACGTTTCACGTGGCAACATTTGTATTCTCACAATTTTATGAGGCAAGTGCTGTTATGAGAAAACAAAGACACAGAGAGGTGACAAGTGTCCAGACCACATAGTAACATGTTACATTATGACAATACACACCACAGAATTAATATGTGCCGCCTTCAGAAACTGGAGCCATGAGGACCGTGCTCACTCCCACCTGGAGTTTGACTCTCATGAAACAGTCCCTCTGTCCAGGTGGCTCTGTCTACTACAAGGAGATGCCGTTTGTTGTGACTGGGCTGTAGAAATGCTCTTTATGATGAACTCATCTTTCCATGTGTGATGAGTCCTCACCACAGGCTCCTGGGAGCTGAGACTTTAGTTTAGGTGAAGTGGTGCACAGCCAGCCCGTCCACCACAGCCCCGTCGGTGCAAAGCTCATAGAGCATCTTTCTGTCACAAACACATCACTGAGCTGCAAAATAAAGACCGACAATACTTCTAATATTGAACACTAAGATAATGCAAGCTATATATACATATAAGAGCAGTTGGCAAAAACCAGTTCAGATAATTGTTGAGTCAGTGATTGCAGTGAGGGCTGGGAGTGCCTGGAGCCCATTCCTGGCAGCTCAGGGTAGAAGCCCATGGCAGGGTACACACTTAGACACTTATGCACTCACACACGTACATGCACACATGCACACATACACACCACAGTCGCCCACACCCACACCCACATACACCCACTCACACACACTGTCATATAGACATTTACACTCATGCACATACTGTCACATGTGTACACAACGGGTCAAATGCACTACAGTAACACACACGTGTACGCCCACACTCATGCACACATACACTCACACGCCACGGTCACACACATCACACAGTCACACACAATGACACCCCCTCCACAGTCACACACTTATGCACACTATGCACCCCCACACACACAGTCATGTTCACACACACTGGAACACACCCACACTCATGCTTACACACACACCCTCACAGTCACGTGCGCCAGGAAAGTGTGGACAGACCAGGCAACCAATTTTCACAGCTTTGGGATCTGGGATGAAACTGAAGGATCCAGATAAATCCCTCACATGCTTGGAAAGAATGTGCCAACTCCACGCAGGTGGCGGCCCTGGCTGGGAAGCAATACTTTTTTCTCATCAATTTTTAAGAAACATCAAATCCAAAAATGTTGTTAGAAGATCTGCCGTTTTTCTGCCATTCAGAGAAGAGATGTTATTAAGTTAGGTGACGCAGTTTTCTTTTCTGTTTTGTTGTTGTTGTTGTTGTTGTTTTTTGAGTCAGAGTCTCACTTTGTCACCCTCGGTAGCGTGCCGTGGAGTCTTAGCTCACAGCAACCTCAAACTCTTGGGCTCAAGCGATTCTTTTGCCTCAGCCTCCCAAGTAGCTGGGACTCCAGGACTTTTTTAGAGATGGGGATCTCACTCTGGCTCAGGCTGGTCTTGAACCTGTGAGCTCAGGCAATCCACCTGTGCCTGAGCCTCCCAGAGTGCTGGGATTACAGCCATGAGCTGTAATTTATCTAGGCGACAACATTACTTTTTACACTCTCTTTAAGAAAGCCATTTGGAACGCAAACTTCTTTCTAAAAACTGAAGCATTTTCCTCTCAAAGGTCGCCCCCCGTGATTGAGAGATACAGACTATTTTCATGGAAACAACCCCCCCGCCCCGAATGAAGACCCTCTCAGTCCCTCACAGAGAATTCTTAGCGCAAAGAGACTCAGTCTTTTAGACAAGCAATTAAAGCGAACATCCTATCCTTCTGTATCACAGATGAAGAAACAGAGACACAGAGCATTTAAGCTATTTGTCCAAAGCTGGCAGGTGGCAGGGCTGAGCCTGTGTCCGAGCATTTGAGTCCCAGCCTGGGTTTGAGCCTGTCTCTGTTTTCCTGCTTCTCTCCCAGATACTGGAGCCGGTTGAACAGCAGCCACAGCTGGTGGGCGGACCCTGGACGCGGGTGCAGCTCCAGAGGCAGCGACAGAGGACAGTACTTGTTCCACTCCACACGTCGGGGGCACACGCTGAGGACCTCACCGCAGAGCTCACCAATCAGACCCACAGCTCATTCTCAGCTGGGGTGTCTTATTTCACTTTCTACATCTCAGTGACACCTGACATTTTTTTTTTTTCCCATTCCAGGGCAACTCACCCCCAGGTCAGATGCCATTTTGACTTTTCTTAGTTTCCTCTTAATTCTTGGTGCTCTGGTCACAGAGGAAAATATGCCCTCTGATTGATTCCTGTGCTTGGGGCTTTCCAAAGGTCACCAGGTTTAAATGATATGAAGCACGGTCAGGTGTGATGTGTAGGAATGAGCCACTGTGGACAAATGGGCAAATGCTGCCTACAGCACTTGCCGCTTGAAAAATTCCATCCCAACGCTCATAACCAGAGCACACGGGGATGCCTGTGGCCCAGGGACTACCCAAAGCCACAGCATGCAAGAAAGAGAAAAAAATTACAGAGCTGAGAATGAAAATCCCTTTTACTTGAGACAAAGTTTTATAATAACCTAGCACGTTTTGAGGCACCTAAATCCTTCACTTTTAGAAAAAATGGACTAGGGATTAATTTTTCAACCAATGTCTGTGTCTCCTGTAAAACTGGATTTATTTTACTTTCCAATTGGGAAAGATGTTCCTTGCAATGGCCGTCTCTATTTAAGAAGCTTTTGGCTGAGGTTTAATCAGATTGAAATGTGACCTGAGTTGTGAAGGTATCAACCTATCTTTGATACCATAATCCTTTCACGTCTAAGGATTGTCCAACAAGTGAGAAAGAATTCATAGAAAAATGTGGAAAAGTGGATTTGGGATTATGCTCACTACTAGAAGAGAGTCGAATCAGTGTCCTTTATCCCCTAACCCTGTTCCCGCTTCTTGACTGGAGGAAATAGAGCAAGAGCCTCATTCTCCACCTCCCGACACAGTGCCCGTTTCTTCCAGTAAGTGTTTTATTCTGGTGAGCTGTTTTATTACTTTAAAAGCAGCTGTTCAGACCATGTAGAAAATTAGATGACTGAGTTTTGACATTGTAAGTGGAGGATGCAAAATCAAATATAATATTAATGTTTCTTAAGCAGTTTTAATTGGAGGGATTTTATAACTAACTCAACATAAGGATTTTTCATGTTAACTTGATACAAGCTATCACTAATATCATACAAGGCTTACAAGAAAGAACATCAGAGCTAGGACATATTTTTAGAAAATATGTAATTCCATTATCTCAAACGAAATGCAGGTACTACAGAATAATATAGAAAGCCTATCCAATCTACCAAGTTTAGAGAAATTTTCTTTTCTTTTCTCTTCCTTCCTTCCTTTCTTTCTTTCATTTCTTGACAGAGTCTCCAGCTGTCACCCTGGGTAGAGTGCCGTGGTGTCACAGCTTACAGCAACCTCCAACTCCTGGGCTTAAGCAATTCTCCTGCCTCAGCCTCCCAAGTAGCTGGGACTACAGGCAACCAGCACAACCCTGGCTATTTTTTTGGTTGTAGTTGTCATTGCCATTTGGCAGGTCCGGGCTGGATTCAAACCTGCCAACTCTAGTGTATATGGCTGGCGCCTTAGCTGCTTGAGCTACAGGTGCTGAGACTTCTTTTTTTTTGTTTTTTGACAGAGTCTCACTATGTCCCCCTTGGTAGAGCACCATGGCGTCCATCTCACAGCAACCTCAATCTCTTGGGCTTAAGTAATTCTTTTGCCTCAGCCTCCCAAGTAGCTGAGACTATAGGCCACAACGCCTGGCTATTGTTTTTTTGCCGTTGTCATTATTGTAGTCGTTATTGTTATTTAGCTGGCCCAGGCCGGATTTGAACCCACAAGCCCCAATGCATGTGGCTGGTGCCGTAACCACTGTGCTATGGAGCCAAGCCGTGAAATCTTTAAAGTTTTCCATGCTATATCATATTGGCTAATATGTTGTTATTGATTACATTGAGTTTTATTCACTTGAATTACATTTGTAAGTTGTACTTATTGAAATACAAACCTTTTATTCTCCAACATGGATCTGTTTTTATGCAAATAAATCCACATGGTTAGAAAATAATATATGTATCATCATATTATCATAAATGTGTCTTTTCATATAATATGCAAGCATATGCAATAATATACACACAAATATACACATATTAATACGCAATCACAGGTAGAGATAGCCGTGGTAAAGGGTGAGAGAAAATTCGACTTAACACTCTAAGGTTTGGACTTGAGGTCAAGATGCGTCTCTTACTGTGTGTGCCTTTGTGAGCCTCAGCATGTTCAAGGTTTCTTCTTTATCAACTAAAAACAATTTCTGTGCTTTCTGTTTCCGAGATATATAGCATAAGAACTTGTAGCAAAACCTTAAAAGTTTAATAGATACATCCTTGCATGTACATATATTATGTAAAGATTATACGTGTCCATATTGTATGTTTGCAAAATATCAGATATCACTTTCCCCAACCACTTCTTCCTCTTCCTAATTTTGAGCCCAGACACCTCTCCCACCTTCTCAGCTTATCCTTCTTAATTGAAAAGCATATCCACTAGAAAATTTCTCACACAAGGACAGAATTGAAGATAAAATTGGGATAAAATAAATAGAACTCAGTTTCTGTTGCTCAATTTGGAGTTTTAGCTCACGTTTATCAACTGCTCGCTCAGCACAATGTGCTGTTTTGCAACTACTGTTACCATTCTAGGTTCTGAGTAGTAAGAATGCTCGTAGTTGAAATCTTGAAAAAAATTCCTTTTTTTGAAATTGTTTTGATATTAGAATTTTGGTATCTACTAAGTGTTATGATTTCCCCCAGAATAGATGATTATTTTTTCAATTATTTGTCTGGAAAGAACTATGAATAGCTATATGAGGAGAAATGTAACTCAGAATGGAACAAGAAATGGACGATATTCATTTAGCAAGTCCCCAGGCACAGTTTTGGTTGGGGGAGGTATTCATCAATGAAATCATTCTTATCCCAGTTTTGAGAGAAATTAAGTTATTTGATCAAACACAGAGTTTTAAGGGATACAATTAATATTAAAAATTTTTAGCAGACTTTTATCTTTCTATATCCAATAATTTTCTTCATTGATTAAAAAAAGCTGTTTAAAAATTCTGAATTACTACTCAAGAATGGTAACACATTCACCATAAATTTTTAGGCACACACAATTATTAACACAAGTCTAAATATAAATATTTTTAGGTACACTTTCCCGAATCTAATTTGTATCTTACAATGTTGGTCTCCAAAAATATACAAACAATTGAAATGCTTGTAGTTATTAATAAGTTAAATTGGACCTTAAAATACGATGAGCATTTCTTGAAAATAATGTTTAATCTCCTTTCTTGCCTCTCACGCTGGACTCTGTGGAGGCATCACCTTCTAACCCTCACGACTACCCCTGGGTGGGAATTGCCGTCCTCATGTCACTTATAGGAATCAGGACGAGGAAGACTGATTAAGACTTTCCCAGGGACTCACTGTAAATTAAGTGGGGATTCTGGGATTTATACTCAGCTTTCAATGATTCCAAAGCACAGAAGGCTTCTGTCAAACCACTAATTAAGTGCAGTTGAGTCCAAGAGCCCTGGTGGGATTCCCTGGTGCTGCGGGAGGAGCTGGTCCCAACTCCAGTGGCCCCCGGCACGTGGGAGAGGTCCGATTTCCACAGCCCACGGGGTGTTGCGGACGTCACATCTGCCCTCTTAGGGTCTGGTTCCTGGCCGACCCTGCCGTCACAGTGCAATGTGTCCGTGAAAACCAGGCACCACCTGGCACAGGAACCAATGGCCAAGTTTTCTCAAAGATGTGCAGAGGGAGCTTCTTTCTCTCTCTCATCTGGAGAGTCAGCTGTGAGAGAGACACAAATAAATGTGGGAATTTGGGAGAGAGAGATCAAAGTCCAGTTGGTGTGGTTAAGACTTCAGTGTCTCTGTGTGTGAAATTCTGCCGGGTCTCTTTTTTCCTGGAGTTAGGCAAGAGCTATACGTTTTTCAGGAAAATAAGCTGTTGAGCGTGGATGGCTGAGGAACAGGGAGGTCAGTGGGAGAGTTCTGGAGTTGAACCTGCAAGCTAGGGCAGAAGAGAAGGGTCGGCCTGCTTCATTGAAGAGTTTAAACTTTACACTGTCGCCTATGAGAATCAACCAAGGTTTTAGGTAGAAAAGATGTGTATGTTCAATAACATGTATTTAACAACAACTGCACCGGCCAGGGGAGGACATTGGAAACAGGGAATTTAGCTGGCTGTGGACCAGCTTAGGTTAAAAGTGAAGAAGACTTGGACTAATAGGTGGAAATTGAGAGGTGAAATGATACTCAAGGAATTGTTTCAATGGAAGATTGACAGATTGGATAAAGGGGGACAGTTAGGAAGGAATTAAGAAGGTTAGAGGTTTTTAATTGGAGTGACTTGGTAGATGGTGGATGCATTAACTAGTTGGGAAAGAGCCATTTTAGTGAGTCAAGTTAAGAGCTAACTTTTGGAATTGTTTTAAAACATCCAAATTAAGTCACCTTGGGATATGAATATCTATGATAAAGACAGGTAGAAGCTAGCAACTGGAGAGTCTTGGTCGTCAGGTAACAAAGAGCTCTTAAACTGAATCAAGCGATGCTTCAATCTGGTGCACAATGGATGCCTTTCCAGCAATACAGTATCTTTCTGCCAAGAGGATGTGTTCAGTTTGCACATGTATTTGCAGTGTTATCCATTAATAAGGAGACACAGGGAAAGAAAATCCAGGAAATGGGAAGATGCTGGTGGCTCAGGTTCTCATTAGGATAAGGGCAAATACAATTCCTGGAAAATAACATTTAACAGCTCTTAAAACAGAAGGCAAGAAAGTAAGGAAAGTTAGAATCATAAAGATTCAAAAAAGGTATAAAAAACTTACAACATCCCAAGAAGAATGGGAGTAAAAGTGGATCTAAGACAGCGGTTCTCAACCTGTGGGTCACGACCCCTTTGGGGGTGGAACACCCTTTCACAGGGTCGCCTAAATACATTCTGCATCCCAGATATTTACGTTACAATTCATAACAGTAGCAAAATTACAGTTATGAAGTAGCAACGGAAGTCATTTTAAGGTTGGGGGTCACCACAACATGAGGAACTGAATTAAAGGGTCCTGACATTAGGAAGGTTGAGAACCACTGGTCTAAGAGAAGGCAGGATGGAGAACAGAGTGCAAATGAACACTCCTGGGAACAGATTTCTTCACAACAAAGATGAAAATGGACCCGAATTGTCTATAATGTCAAATAATATTGCACATTTCAAAATAAATGCAGATGACATATATTTTCTAAGACTAGGGGAACTTAAAATACTATTCTGACGTCTTTATGTTAGAAACAAAGTCCCTCAGTAGATAGAAGTTTTAAACATGATAGTGTCATTTCTGTGTCAAACTTACCAGGGCTGTTAGGGCCTGTGGTGCAATTTGTGTCACCTGGAGTAGCTCAGACGGACCTAGGTGAACAGTTGAACACTGTTCCCAACAGCCATGTGAGCTTGTGTGTACATACTGCATATTATATATATGATATTTCCCTTAGCCTCAGTTTTTTTTAATATTTAAAAATGCACGAATAGTACTTATTTGCTAGGAACATAGCAGGGATTGAAATAAACAAGCTACATGCCGAACATTAACCTGATGGTTGTTTATGCTAACTTGCCTGTTGTCAGTTCGATAATAACTTTAAATTGCATAGTCTGTTGCTGCTGCTCCCTGCAGACAATTCTAAGATGCACATCCATCCAAAGATGCCTATTTCACCACTGACTTTGTCCTTTGGATTTCTACACTGCATGCCTAATGGAAAGACTGCTTATCCTCCCCCTAAATCTCATCATTTGGGGGATAAACAATTCTCTTCTAGCCAGGGGTCACCAGGAAGACGTCTTAATGTCCATAAGGAAATCTGACTTCCCACCCGCAACTCCTTTGGCTTTACATCCTGCAGCATTTAATCACAGGAAGTAGCTTCTTCTAAAACACCCATGGCCAACAGGAAGGATGTCTCTGCATAGCCCTTTACTGCCTACTTGGGAATGTTAAAAAGTAGACTGAGCTATAGCAAAATCTTAAACATTTATTCAAGTAAGCAGAGATTCACAAATCAGGCATCAGCAAATCAGAACTGGTTCTGGAATTTCTGAGTCAGCATAAGGAAGATACTTCCTAGGATGTCCATGGAAGTAAAGCAAATAAAATACTTGACTGGTTACAGGTATACAGTTGCCTTGTTTAGTAAATCCCATTGGAAGATCCTTAGCTATATAATTACAGGTTTGTTGGCCGCTTCTGCCTGATCGACCATACGTTCTGTTTGTCTTTAATATAGACATCTACAATAAATGGTCCAAGTCGTTTGGGTATATTTGCACATCAAGCAAGGCTGAAGTCACTTGGGAGGCCCAGCTGGTTTTTGTCTGTTCAGCGATTTATCAGGCCTAGTCTCCATTTTAATTTACTTCAACAGTAATAAGAAAAATTATTTATGTTTTCTTTTTTGAAGACAAGTATTGTTGTCCTGAACTACGTGTGCTGCTGAATTAGACAGAGAACAGCAGTGATAAAAGTCCGAGTCTAAAAGGTCCAATTGAGAGTGGCAGGTGCAGGTTCCCACCAGAGGGGAGATGGAATTTATTGTTCAAAGAACACTTCTGTTCAGAAATCCTGCAGAGAGTTGATCTGGGGCCCGGTCAAGGTTCAAATCTGGTCCCAGAGAGAAGTGACATTTGAGAGAGTAGATGGGATGGGCTTGGCAGAGACATAATCCAGGTTGGGGGGAGGGAACAGGCAGAGGCCATATGTGGGTGCCAACCAGGTGGGGAGAAAAAGGAAAAGACAGAAGTCAGTCTAGGGACACCCAGCTCACCAAGGTTGTCCTTGGGATGGTGTCTTCATGAATTCTGTCCAGGCTACAGAAGCCTTCCCAAATTAGATCAGGACGGAAGATGTTTGTGGCTGGTGGTAATGGTATTATCCTCCCCAAGCCTGCGTTCAAGCACTGTGTCCTCAGGGGGGCGTCCTCGGGGCACCATCTCGCATGTGCTTAGCTCCTTTAGAAAAGTTACTTTAAGTACATCTTTGTCCAGATTCTTAACCTTTTCCCTACCATGCTCTAAATTCTCAAAGGACAATAGTTACATTTACCTTAATCAAGTTCGTATGCACAGTGTTAACACAGCAACTGGCACACAACACATGTGTGCTGAATGTGGGAAATGTGTGTTGAATTACATTACATTACAGCAAAATAGCTCTGTCCAGCTTATAGCATAGGGCCTAAGCATGTTTATAGCTCAGCAAAAAACTGTGCTGACATCACTGGCTTGTCTTTGTTTTCACTCCAGACCTATTCCTTGTGTGAATACACATTTCACTGTTCCCAAACCCAAGGTGCATCAGGCCCTGGATATTTTCTGTATAATGTATTTTCTTGTATAATCAATATAAATTACGAATAAAAAGGATGAACCTTGATTGACACAGATCTCTACGGGATGGTCTACAGACTGAATAGTAGTAGTTTATAAAAGAAGAAAGTGTTCTTTTATTATTGTCATTGTTGTTGTCTTTCTCTACCTCATTTCCTTATAAATTAGTTGTTGTGGGTTGAATTTCACATAGTCAATGCATTTTTAAAGAGTATTTAAAGTAACAGACTTAAAAGCTGCCATTGATCTCCTTAGTAGACAAGTTGAAATCGGAAAACCTTAGTTTGGTATTTAATGTGAATTGTAAAATATGTAGACGAAAGTTAAATATTATAGAAAGAAACCCACATGCCTTTGTATTGATATAACTCCTTTGTACATGATAAGACAGTATGTAAATGCATCTGGAAAATGCATAATCTAATGGTTAGGCGGTCAACGTAATTTAATTCCTGTTCCTTCCTTTTTAACCTCAAGTTACTTACTAAAACTGTGCCTAATAAATTTTCTTGGTACTTGCTTTTATTAACAAAATAATAATTAAATCAATGGACGGATCATTGGCCATATTCAATGGACTATTTTGCTTTTATTTATTGATTTTAAACTCAGCTTTTCAGGAGGCACCTAAGTGCATAACATACAATCGGGCTATAATATGAATTGCGTATTGGCAATTTCTGCCAGGAAAAATGTGTATAGGCATTTACATCTCTGCAATTTTTTGCTCTATTTTCAAAGGAGCACATTTTATGCTGTAATCAATTGTTTTTAACTTGTACCATCATTCTAAGGAAAATATATACAGGGCAGAAGCTCAGGTCAGAGAAACAGTATGGCTCCTGCTAACTCTGTGGCACCAGAATGTTTTCTACAAGCTTATGAAATAAAAACAGAATATTTAAAAGCAACCCGTGGGAATATTCTAAACAATGTATAAATAGTTGAACTCAAAGGTCTTTTAAAAGCATAACCTCTAGTGTATTTATGAAAAGAATGTGTAAGGGAATATGATAGAAATGCAGACAGCCCCTGACTTTACATTCATCATTCTTTGGACATAAATCCCTCCTGATCTGTGTGTCAGCAACAGAAACACCACCGACAAACTCTCATTACTCACAGGACACAAGCTGCCCCTCTGTTATATACCCAGTTCTCTTTCCCAGATTACAAGTAACCCCTGAAAGAATCTACAAGTCACATTTTTGTGGAATATTTTCTTTTCTGCTAGGTCATTTTTTTTTACAGCTGTGACTTGAGGGTGTGAAGGAGAGATGGCTGACTTAGGAGATAAGCTAAAGTCAGGGGCTAATTAGCTCACCCGACTGGTCATCCTGTATCAGATAAGGACAGCAAGCCAGAGCTCAGCCTGCTAGTTGACATTCACCTGTGGTTTTCGTGTGGCTAACATATAAATTCTGCACTTTCTTTGGGTCCTCAACCTCCTGACCAACTATCTTTAGCTTTCGGCTCACATTTCTCACACCTAACAGCATCTGAGTATCAACGGGCAAGAAGAGGTCTACTCAGGGCCAAGGAGAGTGCCCAGGAAGTGGGCTCGGTTGCTGCGGGGTCAGCAACTGCAGGTCAGATTCCTCATCTGTAATCGAACAAATTAAATTCAATCTACAGTAACTGATCATCTACTAGATGCTTTCAGGCATTGGAAGTAAGAAAAGAAAAAGCTCCTGAGGAAGTCACAGAATTTTAAGGAGGTCAGCATGTGGCATGATGCCATGAACAAACATCATCACGTCACAGACTCTGCATTCGCTGAACAACATGTCACGCCTGGTGGGGACGACACAGCCAAGGGCAGTGACGGCTTTGCAAGGTGGGTGGTAAGTGCTATGATGAGGCCTGATGCTAGGAATGGAAAAATACTGGCCGGGTCACAGTCAGCCCAAGAGTGCAGAGGCAGTCAGCCCAAGAGGTCACGGTCAGCCCAAGAGTAGGGAAAACAGTGTGACATTGAGAAGAAACGGGACATCTCAGGGCTCTCCAAGGAGCACACTGTGGAAGACCCTCTGTTCCTTCACCCCCGTAGTAACATTTTGTTTTATTCATGAAATGACTTAATCCTGAGCGGATGCACAAATCAGGCCACCCTAAGGAGACCTAGGTAAGGTGAAGTCCACAAAAATATAACTCACAAAAATATAACTCAACTTTCTCATTTCCTCTAAAGCTCTTAACCTGTCGGTCTGTCCTTCACTGATTATCTCTGAGCCACAGTGGATGTGTCCAAAACCATCACTTCCCTCAGAGCTAACACTACATAACCAATGCAAGTGGTCATTTAAAGCCACCTTGTGTACAATGTATTCCAAGATCAGAAGAAACAGCTCAAAGGGCTACTTGATGGCTGTTTAATGAACCACTTCAAGTGATATCATTACTCTTGTAAGAGCAGTATCTTAATGGCTGATTTTTTTCTTTCTTTTCCTTTTTTCTTTTCTTTTTTTTAACTAGATGAAAGAGGAACAAAACAAAACCCCAAAGACGCTTATTCTCAAACAAAGGTAATCAGAAAAAGCCATATTTTAGATGAGAATATTAATGATAATGAAGATTCTTATGAAATAGATAATTATGTAGCCACAATCCATTTCTAATGCATGCACAGACAATAAAACTGAAGGGTACAGACAATTTAAAAAATAATTTTTCATCTCTGTAAACTATCCTTTTCAATCCTGTTTAGAGAAAATAAGATTTAAGTATCTTATTTCTATTACTCAGATAATAAAATAGACATCAGAGAGAGAGATGTAGGTGTCACAGCACCTTGCCCTTGAAGAACTTACTATGTAGGTATCACAGCACCTTGTCCTTGAAGAACTTACTACAAGTGCGTGCTAGAAACAAGTGGCAGAATGGGAGACAGCGAGTCTTGGGTGAGGCAGAGGAGGAAGGAGCTAGTTTGTGGACCTTCTTGTAGGGGCACTGATCCCATTTACTGGGGTCACCCCCAGAACATCATCCCCTCCCTAAGTTCCCACCTCCTAATACTTTCCCACTGGGATTGGGATTTGTATGTATGAATTATGGGGGAATATTCATTCCATATACTATAGAAAAGATGTTCAACCTTGATAAACTGGAGCTAATGAATGACTAAGGAGATGAATATTAATCAGCTGCCTTAATCATTTTTATATTTATATCCTCAGTTTTGGGACTAATTGAGTCCTTGGCACATGTTTATGAGCAAAAGCCCTCAGAAATTAATGCCTGGTATCTACTGTGCTTGTGTGCGTGTACGTCTGCACATGTGCACCTGTGTATACGTCTGCATATTTCTGTGTGTGTGCCTTTGATTGACAAACTATTCTCCATTTATTTGATTCAAGGTTCTGATAAGAAAAAATAGAGTAAACTATGCACAAAGCCTGAAACTTCGAAAAGTAACTAAGATACCTGGTGCAGCCTGGAGAAAGAACTCAGGCTAGTCTTTCTCAAGGGCTTGGGTAGATAATTCAGAAACTTGCCTTCAACTGAATTTGGGTCTTCTAGAGACTATGAAGAGCTTCCCCACGGGCAGAAATGGGTCTGTGTAAAGTTTTTGTGAGGAAAGTCAGCAGAATTACAGGACCTTACGTCCAGGTGTTGACTCAAAGCCTATAGAGGTTGACAGTTCCGTACCTTCAGTCCCCAGAAAGCCAAGGTTTGTTCTGTCCTTTTGGACTTACTTCTTCATTTCATTTTTGAGATCTAGTCTCACTCTGTCACCTTGGATAGAGTGCCATGGCGTCACAGCTCACAGAAACCTCCAACTCTTGGGCTAAAACAATCCTCTTGCCTCATCCTCTTAAGCAGCTGGGACTACAGGTGCCCACCACAATGTCTGGCTAGATATTTTCTTCTTTTTAGTAGAGACAGGGTCTCACTCTTGCTCAGGCTGATCTCAAATTCCTGAGATCAGGTAATCCCGCTTTGGCATCGCAGAGTGCCAGGATTTCAGGTGGGACCCACTGGGCTCGGCCACTGCTTTGTTTAAATGATCTCTGAGTGTACCTTTTCCTTCCTTCTCTCTCATCTTTGGGTTCACGGTAGATTTTAGGTATGTTAGCGTTAAACACCTGCATGTTAGGTGAAGGGATTCCTTACACATACTTTATCCTTCTTAAATGTTGTTTTAGCTGCACTCAAATCTCAGGAGATTTTTTAAATTTATATAGATAGTATTATTCAAAGCTAGTATGAAAACACAAAAGCTAAAACACAAATGGCCTTTAAATCACTATATGAAGACATTTATATTCTACTTTTAGTAATTTTCACTTGTACCCTTGTAAGATGCACCGGAAGTGTGATCCCACCAATCACCCTCCCTCCACTCATCCTCCCCCCTCCCCTCCCCTCCCTTGCCCCTTTCCCCACTTCTTGTGTTATAACTGGGTTTTAGCCTTCATATGAAAGCTATAGATTAACTTCAAAAGTTGATACCTTGTTTTTAGTAACAGAAGGAAAAGGGAAAAAGCCAACTGGAGTATCATCAAGTAAAGTTGATGAACAATAGTGAGACTGTATGACATTCATATTTTATACTATGGATTAGAGATCTCAAAGCCCTTCAGGAAAAACAAATCTAAACGGAAACTGGTGATAACAACACACATTTATTTTGAGGTAGAAACTATTTAATTTTTTGAATGAAATTTGTGGTGCAGGAGGAAGAAAATAAAGGTACTTCACCTTCTGTATGGACAGCTATCCTATCTGTCCAGCCAGCCCCAGAGAAGGTCAATCTCAGAAATTCCATGGTCTTAAAGAATTTACAGTGTAGAGAACCATCAAAACCTGTCCTGGATGTTTACTCTGCAGGAGGACTAATGCAAGTACAAATGGGTAAAATTTTTATTTTCTGAACCTTGGCTCTTTGTGCATCTCAATACTTATTTTGAATTGCTTTTCGCTTTCTCATTTTCATCTTATATCTTAAAATTTCTTTTTCTGCTGCAGAGGCACAAGATAAAAGCTCAGTATACTTTTCACATTTTACCTAATACTTGGATGTGCGACTTGCAAGCTCAAACCCCTTTTTGTTGCCAGTGTTTTATGATTAAATAATGTAGCATGTGGAACCTGTCAAGCCCCAAGGAGCCATCTGAATATAGACACCGCTGCAGCATCCCTGGTCTGAAAAGGCCTTGGGGGGATAATTAGAGTAAGTTTTGTCTCCTTAGGGTCTTTAAACTCTGTTTTTGTGGTCACCCAAAACTCACACCTCAGCATCGTCCCTAACTTCTCCTCTTGGGAATGATTTATCATCCCATCTGTCTCAAAGTACCATGCACTTCCCCAAGTTTTATCCTATTTTCTCCTTACCATTGCAGAAAAAGCAGTCCAGCCTCCGACACTTTGCTCCTGGACTTTCTCCACTTGCCTTCACATTTATCAGGTCCTCCTCCCCAGCACAGCTTCTTCAGGGCATTTACGCTGCTGCCACACTCTTCTTTTAAAATCTGTCTCTGGGTGGCGATCACATCACTGCCCTGCTTTTCAGCAATTTCCCACCTCCTAACCATGAACACCATCGGCTCCCACTGGCTAACCTCTTTCTCTGTACCAGGCATGCTTTAAATCTGCAGTCCCCAGCCCTCAAGCCCCTTCTAGTACAAGTCCGTGGTCTGTTAGGAACTGGGCCACACAGCAGGAAGTGAGCAGTGAGCAAGCCAGCAAAGAAGCTTTATCTTTATTTACAGCCACTCCCTATTGCTCACATCACCACCCAAGCTCCGCCTCCTGTCAGATCAGTGGTGGCATTAGATTCTCATAGAAGTGAGAACCTTACTGTAAACTAAGCATGTAAGGAGTCTAGGTTGGGTGCTCCTTATGAGATCCTAATATCTGTTGATCTAAGGTGGAGATGGAATGTGTTTGAATCATCCTGAAACCATCCCCCACCAGGTCCATGTAAAAATTGTCTTCCATGAAACCAACCCTGATGCCAAAAAGGTTGGGGACCACTGCCCTAGATTATCCTTACATGACTCTCCTAGACAGAGGTGGGAAATGAGGTGGCCAGAATTTCCAGAGTAGTAAGTGGAAGCCACGGGCTTTGTTCCCTCATCTGTCTGGTGTTAGGGACCTTCCTCTTAATGAGCTGATGCCACTTCCTTCAGAATATCATTCTAACATCCTAAATTTCTCTTCTCAAGATTTAAGTTGCTAAAAAGTTACGGCTGAAATTATTTCACATTACTGAGCTCTCTGCTTCGTCACAAACTAAATGAGTTCTCTCTCTAGTGAGCCACTTATGTGCCTTTGTTTTCTGCAGTCAGAATTAACCTCAGAGATAATTGTGCTGTGTTATACTTCCTTTAGTCTCTCACACCATCATTGCTCCCAACTCAAAAAATACTTCATTGTTGTTTTGGAGAAACTTGTTCTTGTCTTCCAGAGACTCAGCGTATTTGGTCTTGGGTTCTCAAAATGCTTTCAGAGTTGCACTTCTGGGCCCTGTCTCTTTTGGAATGTTGCACGTGCTTTCTTCTGAGAAGTATCAGAAAACTGACATGATGAAGCTTCATGCTAGGGAGGATCTTAAAAATACGTACATTCATGACAGCTTGAAGCATTTAATCACTTGCTTTCCAAGAAGATAAAAGATGTTTTTATTAAAAAAATTAGTGCATAAAATGTCAATGTGGGGGCCGTATGAATGCAGTATTTTGGGAAAATAACACATTTGTCCATAAGACTTTGGGTTGTTCATGTGAACACCCTCTAGTCTCAGTTGTGTATTTTGTAGATGAGAGAAAGGAAACAGGACCATTGTTATCCTCACTAAATTATTCCCCATCCTAAGGAACATGAGCCATGTTTGGGCTACATGGGATGATGATGGTGATGAAAACAGAAATGGATGTCTGATGGGGACCAGAGCATCTTTTCAAGACATGTATACGTAGCAAGCATAGTAGGCGTGTCCTTGGAAATAGACACCTGCTGCTTCTTATAGGCCCTCACAGATGGGGTCCATTCAGTGCCTAGGGCTTCTCAGTCACCAGCTAACTTCCCTCCCAGGCAAGGATCACCAACACTGGCTGCACAATGGAATCACTTGGGCTTGTAAGAGACAGACTCCCAAGGATCTCAAGCAGAGCTAAAAACTAGGAGGAAGGAGCATTGGCATTGGACTTCTGAGTAAAACTAAGGTCCTGTTACCCCAGCCAATAAGAAAGGGATCCTGAAATCCAACATCTTTGGTTCTTCCTTGGGTAGGAAAGAGGATGCTGACCTTGTCTACCCCCAAGGATCACCCACAGCCACCTTTCCATTGTCATCCCCATGTAGACCAAGAAACACCATCATCCCATCCCATTAGGGAGTCTTCACCCCCTCATCTTCTTGATTTTGCTCCTCTATGCTCCCCATTAGTATAGCCCTCACCTTGACTCCTAAAAATAAATGAAACCTTCCCCAGGACAAGGTAGGCAAAGGGCCTTTTTGGAACAGAAAGGAAATGGCACTGATCTGGTAAAGCACGTAAACACATGCATACAAATAGCTAATAATTTACCTGTCACATTTACATTTTGTTCGGGAGATCACTAAGGAAAGAGAATGGCTACAAGAAACAGAGAAAAGTATTGATAATTATAGGATGGGGAAATATTACGGGCCAGGTGATTTTAAAGTACCCTTCATGGATTAAATATTTCTCGAAATGTATGCAAACACACATAGTACATACATTATAGAGCATAACAGAGAAACACATCCCAGGAAAGTAAAAATAACGTTAATAACAATGTAGTCAGTCAATCCAAACTCCCACCTTAGCTTTTCCATCTTATCCTGAGAAGATAGCAAGCTGTATCCCAGCTTAGATTTCTCATTGGTGAGATAAAGGATTGAACATGGTCATCTTGAAAATCCCTTGAGCCCCACAATCTTACAACTCCTACATAAGTCATACTAATACAAGCTGGTTCAATTACTGACCAATCTGTACTATGAGAAAGTTAGTTACATTTTTAATGCAAATATCAGAACTTTCTGCCACTTTGTGGAACATCACCAAAAGTTAAAATCAATCCACATAACTTCATATACCTCTAAAGTAGCCAAGGGTTACTATATAAAGAAATATGGGTATTGTAAACCAGAGAGGGTGAGCCTAGATTTTGACTTCTTGTAACTTTTGGATTTATATGCCACATGAGAAATAAAAAAATAAGCTAAAAAGAGGGTACACTAAGTAAAGATGGCATTAGTGCCATTTTACATGTGAGAAGCATTATAATGTTGACTGTTAAGTTTCATACATTTACAAAACCTTCCTATTCTACTTTATGCTTTTCCTACCTTCTTTATTCCCATTTCTCCAGCTTTCTTCTATTATCCCCCATAGGATTAACTCAAAACAAGCAATGTGAAGAACAAATTAAAAATATCCCAAACAAAAAAGTACGAAACCAAGTAGGAAAACATATCTGCAGAGTTAAGGAAAGCTACATAGAAGTCAATCTGTTGTACACATAGTAGATTTTAGGAAAAGGTGTTATAGAGAGGAAAAGATGACTGTCTTGTCTCCCCTAACACAGCTTTTCCCTCCTTTAATTTATATTAAATGATTACACAAAGACAGGGTTTGGGATGGGCTTGGGAGCTAGTGACTAAAATCATACACATTGGAAGAGATATTGTCAGTAATGATAGAAAAGGAATTTCATGTAAAGATTATTTCTCTAGGGAAATCATCTAGTGACTTTATGTAAAGATGCTGGAGACATGCTTGGTCTGGGAGATGTATTTCTTTATCTTTAATCGAGAGAGAATTTTATGACCTTGGAATGAAAAGATAGATGAGAAGTAACCACAGTTACAAAGGCTTTGTTATAGTAACTGTGCTTTTTGTCTTAGTGGTTTAACATTTTAAATTAAACATTTTAAGTTAACATTTTACATAAATACTAAAGTATTTAAGGTAGTGTTGGAGCCACAAGTAAGGTAGGCTAAAGAATAGCAAGCTTTTGCTAAAAATACTTTTTTAAAAAATGATGATAATGGTGACTGTGATGGTAGCGATGGTGGCGATGGTGGTTCTCATTTGTGCCAGGCATTGTACAAAGTGTCTTATTTGCATTATTTTATCCAGTTCTCACAGCAATCCCACAAGACAGGAATTATTCCATTTTGTTAGATAGAAAACAAAGTCTTAAAGAGGTCAAATAAATTTAAGAAAGTCACAGATTTTTATCTTTCTCAAATTAGATAGAGTTTAAGTCAGTGCAAGTGGAAATCAACTCAAATAGATGTCATACACAGTATCATTTCTCTTTTAATTAAAAATATTTTTACTTTCCCCGAGAACTCTTATTTGAACCTATAAAGATGACAAGATGATTTCTTGTCTGATGGTTTGATAATAAAAAAAATGTGTATTTTTTCTTCATTTTGTTTACTGTCAGGAGGTCTAGCAAAAACCAATGCCAAATGGCTCTAAAGTAGTGGTTTCAATGCATTTGGATTTTACCTAATAGGAACTACACATAACTATCTCATCCTTGTGACAGGACGTAAAATATCTGTGTATGCCTATGTCGCACCTGTGAACATCACCAGGTCAGTCCACCTTGGTCCATGCACTGAGGACCACTTTTCTATCATCAAGATAGAAAGAGCCCCTTTTATAGCTGATAAATGGGATCACGCCACAGACACACAGTTCCTCTTATTCTGTGCCCCTTTAATGACATAGGGCATTTTGACATCAATTATAGTGTCAGGAACCTAACTCTTAAGAACCTGAGTAGGTCTAGTAAATTTGGGCAAGGATCAGAGCAGATAGTAGTACCCAGAACACTTTGTTAACTGCATCTTTGTCTGAAAAGAGATAATTATAAGGCATCAATTGATTGGTAACTGGACAAGACACACTGCTTTTTGTTCACCATCCAGCAAGTAAAAGGCAACAGGGTTTGTGTCATAAATAGATTTGAGCTTATTTTTTCATGATCCCATAATACACTGAGTTGTTTCCCAGTAGAACTCACTACCATCATTTCTTCTGCAACAGACTCTCTGAACATCATGATCTAATTAGATGTGCTTTTCTGAAGAAGGTTAGAATTTGTTGTCTATTGCTATGTAACAAGTTACCACATATTTAGTGACTTAAAATGGCAGCCATTTGTTAGCTCACAGTCCTTACGTCAAAAATTGAGAGGCACATTGTGACTGGGCTTTTGCACAAAGTCTCACAAGGCTAAAACCAAAGCGAGAACCAGGCTGTATTTCCACTGGAAGATGATGCCCTCTTGCATAGTTATATCCAGTTGCTTGTGGTTGTAGGACTGAGCTCCCAGTTTTATTGTTTTCCATCAGTGTCAGCTGGGAGCAACTCAGCTCCAAGAGGCCACTCACAATCCTCGCCATGTGGCCCCTTCTGTCTTCAAAGTCAGATTTGGAAATTCTGTTATGTCAAATCTCTGCCACACTTCCAATCTATTTCACCAGGAAGAGCCTAATCCCTTTCAAGGGATCACCTGATTAGGTCAGGCTGACCAAGGATAGTTTCCCTTTCTTAATCCCAACTATGCCCTATAACATAACCTAAGTCAGTAATCTTGGGGAGTGACTATTTCATTATAGTCACAGATCCTGAGGATTATATTGGGTGTGTACGCCAGGAAGCTATAATCTTGGGGGTATCTTATTATGAATTGTTATGTTTTACTGAGATACATTTATTCTGCTGAGGCTTGCAAGGGAGAGATGAAATCCATTCACCCAGATAAAGATTGGATTCTTTAGATAGGAAACAGGAACTAGGAGAGTGGGATTGAGAAGATAAGAGACAACGTAGCTCATTTTCTTTATCTTTCCTTTGAGAAACATGAACGCTGGGAGTTTACTTCACTAGCTTATGTTAGAGATAACCACTGCCATTGGGCGCAACCTCAGTGCTAGGTAGAAAGGAACGCCTCGGATGGACCTCAGGCAAAAGAGCAGTAATCTCCATTTTATAAGCCAGAAATAGAAAAGATACTGCCTATTTTTGTTTCTTTTTTGCTCTACTCTTGCCTTGGGAAACCTTTTTGTACATTCCAGCTGTGCAGCCGATTAGAAGGGGCAGGCAAGGATCAGAGTACTGAAGGAAGAACAGCAGCTGCTCCAAGCCAGCAGTTTTCAGCAAAAAACATTAAGGGTACCCTAGAGAGCCAAGACTGGTGCTCAACCTGGATTGTGGCCCAGCGCAATCTCCCTCTATATTTGACAGAGGAGTTTCATAACACAGCCCTACAGACTGAGATGCATTCATGGAAATGGCAAAGCCACCGGCCAGTTGTCCTGAGAAGTGGAAATGTGTCGCATTTCATTACCTACTGCTCCCCGCCCCCAAGCCACTGTTGTAGTCAATTATAAGTCACCAGATTGCGATTCACTCCGAGACTATAGAGGGACCAGTTGTACTAATTGTGCCTTTCTGTTTTCTGTATCCCCCAAGTTTTGCCCCTTTGCTAATCCTGGAGGACCTGCTCCTCCAGGGCTACTAGATTCCTAGAGATATTAAAGACTTGCCTGCTGGCACACCTTTCATCTGCCAACCCAGGGCCCCTGCCCCACCTCCTCGATCTGATTTTCACGCTCCAGGTCCTAATCACTCTCAGACCAGGTGCCAGGTAACTAGAGACAGCCCCTCTATCCTAGAGCCTGCTGAAATCATTATACTAAGAGTAGCCAGTCCCAAGCCTACTTACCAGGTTCTGAACTGAGAAAACCACAACAAAAAGTCTTGCCCCTCCCCCATGTCCCTTTGCTCCCTGTGTCTCCTGACAGAGCCCAGCGCCCCCTGTGTAGTCCTGGGCGTTATGGTATGCCACTTCCTCTTGGTAACTATGAGTAACAATCTTCTCAATGGCAATAATTATCTGATCTGCTGTCCTTATTGATGCAGGACAATGTCGCCCTACAACCACCGCCTTGGCCCTGGCAGTGCTGATGCTATGACAGATGGAGGAACCAGCTTGCTGGAAAGGCCAGACACCTCTGCGGAAGACACTGGTGCCTTGCTGTCTCCTTCCCCGTGCTCTTCTGGCTAGTCCATTTCATGGATGGCACCTTGCTCTCTCCTCCTGGTGCACATCTGACTGGTCAATATCATGTCAGTTTCCAGGGCCTGGGTCTTCATTTGACAGCTGGCTGTAACTGATGAAGACCCATGCCCTAAGAAGTTCCAGTAAAACAACTCCCTGGAACTATATAAACCCCTGAGCAGAGCGCTCAGGGGCAGACCTCGGCTGGACCTCAGAGACGGAACAGGAGCTTGTTCCCCTCCAACGCAGACCTCGGATAGGGAGAGTTTGTTCCCTTCCTGGGTCCTCTTTGCCTGGAGGTTTGGTTTTTCCTCTACTTGTAATTCTTCTTTCCTGTAAATAAATCCTGACTTACCATTACTCTTGTGGTCCGTTGATTTCTTCTTTGAATCGCGGAAACCAAGAACCTGAAATTCCGGCATCATTATCATACCTAAATAATAACATAACTAACTTACATTTTAAAATATTAACTTCCAGATGTGCTACAGGTTTCCTGGCCCAGATGATGCCGCGATTTCCTTCTGGTGATATCATCACAATTTCCTCATAAAAGACATCTTTTGGGGGAAGATATGTGAACAATCTTGTTCACGTATGTGACAATATGAATTCCAGACATTTTTCTCCACTGGCCACTTCTTTGACCCAGAGAGCAAGGCAACACAAGTTGGCAATTGGGTGCATGCAATTGTGTAGTTTGAATCCATCTCAAAGGGAGACAGAGACTTTTTTTAAATATCTAACTTTCCTCTGGTAAATGTTGCACAATGTGCTCTAGGATCTGCCTTTGAACAGAGCTAGGTGTGCTAACACTAGAAGGGTCCCCTCCTGGGTCAAGTCATTCTCCTGTTTAAACTTTCCATTGGCTTTCTACCAACCTTGCCAGCTGCTCTTTTATCACATGCCAAAACACTTTTTACTATAATAAGTATAATCTAATGAAGGCCCTGCTATGGTTTGAATATGTTGCCTCAACAATTCAGGTATTGCTAATGTGGTTGTATAAATGGGTTCACCTTTAAGAGGTGATTAGGATATGAAGGTTCCTCCCTCATCAATGGGATTAGGTACCTTATAAAGGGACCTGACCAGGGAGGTTTGCCCCTGTTTTGCCTTTTTGCCTTCTGCCATGTGAGAATACAATGTTCCTTCCCTCTGGAGGGTGAAGCATTCAAGGCACCATCTTGGCACAACAAGAGAGAAGCCCTCAGTAGATGCCAACACCTTGATCTTGGGCTTCTCAGCCTCCAGAACCGTGAAAAATAAATTTGTTCTCTTAATATATGTTTTTGATTGCATGTTGATTTTTATGAAATGGAACAAAAATTATCTCAAGTAAAATATTTTATTTTATGTAACTATATTTCCACAGATTATAAAATCCATTTCTAAAATAAAAATTTAATATACAAGAACAAGGTTTGACTTCTTCCCAGGCAATATGACTCATGCCTAAAAGGTGACTATAAATTAATTTTGTCAGAAAAAAATAATTATTTTTTGATGAGTATGTTACCAAATGATGTATTATCTTTTGCTTGGTTTAGGTAAAAATATATATTAAATTGAAGACTTGAAATAGAGCTATTTGTCATAGCTTCATAATTGACACCATTTTGTAACCTGTCACTTAGAATTCTTAAATTTTGCACTTAAATAATTATTTTATTTTTAAAATAATTTTCCAGTTATGCTCCTAAGACATTTCAAACAGTTTAATACAGTTCCTGACACGACCCACAGGAACTGTGTTAAAGGGTTGCGGCGTTAGGAAGTTTGAGAACCACTGTCCTAAGAGATGAAAAAAAAAACAAGGTTTCAGATCACTGTCTATAACCATTTCACAAATGAAGCATTATGAGTATAAGGGGTCTTTATGATTATTAAGTATAAAGTGAAATTTGATACAAACTGAGTGTCTTCTCTTTCCATCTTGGGTTTTGAGGTCCTCAGCATGGTACAGGAGAATTTTTTTTTAGAGCAATAATATTTACTGATGTGGGGATGATCATCTGGAGGTAATTTTTCAGAGCTACTTTATCTTTAGGCTCCTCGATTAATCTGTCATGTTTTGAACTTCTTTGTTCTTTATGAAGTCTCCTCAGACCAACAATGTGCATATTAAGGTTTTGTATGACCCAGACCAAAAATAATTATAAAACCAAAAAGCCTGTTCAATGACTTCCACTATTTGCTGTCTTTTTTTTTTAAGGGAATAAAAGGAATATGCTATTATTGATTGTCCTATTGTCCTATTGGTCTATTGTTAATAGAACTTTAAATATACCTCATAACACCTTCAATAACTGCACTTCATCAGTGCCTTCTGCAACTCCCAGAGGGGGCCTGTGATCCACCTGTTGGGAAATACCAATCCATGTGCTGAAGTCCCAGCTACTTAACAAGGCCTTTGTGACCTCTGTCTGGCTCTTGCCTAACTCTCCAGCCCCATGTGCGTGAGCTCCCCCAATAGGCTTCTTGGAGTCCTCAGCACACACCTGATGTGTGATACTCCTCAGCTCTTGTGCATGTGTGAAATGTCACCTCCCCTTGTGAGAGACATCCTCTCTCCACCACATTTCACCCAAGCCGCACGTTAAGGTCACCTTTTCACCACCATCCCACTATCCTAAGGTCACTTTCTGGCCTCTCCAAGCCTAAACAAGCATATGCCCCTCTGTGAATACCTCTCTAGCTAGACTAAGAGTGGCAGTGACTGTGTCTCATTTTATAACTACAGTGTGAGCCAAGTTAGCATCTGGCAAGTAGTCACTCATTAAATTTTGGTTGAGTGAATGAATGAATGGATGAACAAAGGAATGAACTGAAGGCAAACGAAACAGCACAAAATGAAAATACCTTTAATACCTGCCCAGCATATCCATGCTGGTTTTTTGAAAGTAGCTAAAGAGATGGGCTAAAGGGACCACACTTATGAAACCTTGTCCCAGGCCCAGCTTCTTAGACCAGAGTAACGGGGTCGCCATATAGAAATGGGCATCAGATCCTCACATCACAAATTTGAATTTAGAGATCCAGAAACTGTATCACAGTGTTGCCAGACACTGGAGTTACAAGGTCTGATAGAACAGGGGCCACAGCCATTGCCACGGTCACCCACTGCACCAGGCAAGAGAGCAGCCAGGGAAGGCCCACTATGGTTGCAAAAAGAGGAGACTTGAATCTGAAACTGAGCTCTACATTCAAAGTCGAAGGCCTGCAGGAAGCATTATAAAATTCCAGAAATTCTGAATAGAAAGAAGTCAACTTTAAATTCTTTCAATTAGCATTTCCTCACAACTGACAAGCCCCTGTTGAGGTGCAACCAGTATCTCAGGAGAGGACAGGTTTGATTATCATAAATGACCATAAGTTTCTAAACAGATGCCTTCAAATTCATTTCTAGTCTACACAAAATCCCATGTTATCTGAATTTTACTCTGACCAATTTGGAATTTTAACTGATTCATTTCTCCCATTTGTCCCTAAGCAAACTGAACATTTTGTGCTGTTGAATATTCTCATGCAGTAAGTGGATTCAGATTGAAAGTGATGTTAGTTTTTCCCTCCATGCCTGTTTTTTCAGTGGTAAATGTCCCTTGAATGTACACATTCCTGATGGTGCTGCTCCACTCCCTCGCGAGCTGCTCTGAAGCCTCATCTTCTCTTCTGTTGATATGAAAGCACCACACTTTTTTCCCCTGTAGCAAGATCATCATTGAATGCCCAGGTAAGACTTCCTGCAAAACTGCTGCTCCTTGGTGACTCCAGTGGGTTTGATGAGGTTGTGAAATAGCCTGGTGGGGTCATGGTGGGGTCATGCTGGGGCAGCACCTTCACTCCTGGCTGTGGCCAGATGTCCTGGCCTCCCTGCCAAGCCGCAGACAATGATCAGACAATGGAGCGAGGATGAGGTAGAGACACCTCCAGCTCTCTGCTGATGGGCACTGGACCACAGGCTCGCCAGAGACCGATCCTCCTCTCACGAGACCGCCACTCTCCTTTCCTAAATCTGATCCTAGTGGGTTGTTGTGAGATCTTTGCAACTGTAGGACCATGAATGGATGGACAGACATCAGTAGACACTGTGTGTCGAAGTCAGACAGTGATCTCTGTCTGGTTTGGATAAACTTTGATACAAAAAACTGTCCTGATGTGAGGATGTGACATAAGCCGACACAAAAAAGCTAGGTTTTTAATTCCACCATAAGTGTCAAGTGTTCTTTGCAATGCTAGTGGATAAACTAGTGGATAAATTCATTACCAACAAGGTCATGATAGTGCCACAGCTTGTGTTTGTGAAATTTAAATCATTGGGCCCTGACTGGTGGTGGGCACAAACAGCACACCTTCAATGACATCCTCTGGGGAGCCGCATCCCATTGTAGATGAGTTCAGTAAGGTGAGGCATTCCAGGAAGGCTGCAGAATTAGGTCAGCGTGGACCCCGTTTGGGCATCTCACAAGGGGCTGGGACATGGCCGGCTTCTTCTGTTCTCTTCCAGTCCATGAGTACAGGAGTCCTCAGAAGTCTGTTCACTGGTGTCAAACTTTGCAATGTGGATCAAGATCACTATTTACGAAGAGGGTGCTTTTCTAATCACTATCAGGAGACCAGATGCAATGTCTTATCAAAATAATGAAGAATAGATTCACTCTACCCGTTGTCCTTGAACTTTCTCTTAACTGGACACCACTTCTAAATTGAGGAGGCTTCAAATACATCTGAAGTTGCTCAAAAGTAAGCAGGCTTTCACCAAATGTCAGTGAAACCAAAAAATTACAAAAAGCCTCCAAAATGCATAAAAACCGGGCAACCAGGGGCATACAAAATAGGTGCAAAAGACAACCCCAAATGAGACAGAGGACAAGCCTTAGGCGAAGAGCTTCTTCCTGTAGACTGGTTTGATCTCTGCAGAAGAAGTTAAATTGCCAATAGAAACCATTGAGGTTGGTAAAGGTGTTTGCAAGATATGTCTTTTGCTGAGTTATGTTAAGTTAAAGGATATCTCTGGTCTTGGGATTCTTCTCTCGGTCATTATGGCTGATAACTTTTAATTTTGCCAGTTTTCCAAAACATTCCTGTGGGGAAATAAATCCGCAGAAATTTAAACAGTACGTATCCGCGCATAAGGACGAGGTTTTCACCTTTTGTTCCCAGAAATATGGAAAATGAGGGAGGATCAAATGGGTCTGGTAATACCCCACTTTTCCTTTCAGCGGTTTAATCACACGGGAGGTCTCGCATTTCATCAGGGTGTGAAATGCCTTATATTTCTCCTGGTTTCTTTTTTCTTCTTGCACAATGAATGCAAGTCCAGGAACGTGAATAAGGCCTTTCCCCACCACACACACGCTCACTCCCACCCCCTGCCAGCCATCCCCGCTCTGACCTCCCGGGCCTCCCGACGGGGACGGTGCCACTCCCTCGGCACGGCACAGGCCTGCAGCCCGCGACCCTGTCCCGCGTCCCCAGACCTCTGCGGGAGCGCGGGCCGGGAACCGGACGGGATCGGTACCCGCGGCCGCCCTCACCTCGGCCGGCCCGGCGCTGGCGCGGTGCTCAGAGCCCGGTTCCCGTGCACCCTGGAAAGGGTGATTAATTTAAAGTGAGTGGAGTCTGTTTCTTTAAGACAAGCTCATAAATCGTGAAAGATCACCACTTCTTTTCAAAAGCCTCTCCACGGTCTGAGTCTCCCTTCTGGGTCAGTAAAGTCATTGAAGCTTTAACGGCATGCCATGGCAGATTACACGATACAGCTGTCCCAGCACCGTGAAAATTAAGTTATGCCCCGTGTCAGCAAGGGGGTTTTCCCCTTTCTTTTCTTTCCCCTCCCCCACGCCTGGCCCTTTTTCCTCCGTTCCTTCCCACCCCCGCTCGCTCTGTGGCCCCTCTCCCTCTCTCCCTGCCCCTGTCCCTCTCCCCTCCCTCCGCCCAGCCTCTCCCGCAGGCTCCCGGGGCCCTTTCACCGGCCCGCCGGGAAGTGCACATCCCGGGACCCGCAGCAGTTGGCCCACAGGCGGCCGCGCTTTGAGCGTCGGCTATTGAGACACAGTAAATGGAGCTGATGGGCCTTGCAGAGAAGAGGCGGCAGAATGGTGTCTTTTGTTCTCCACCCACCCCCATCCTTTGCTTCCTTCTTTCCTCCTTCTCCCCTTCCTCCCTAGACCTGAGTTGAACCCCGCAACTTGAGGTACAGCCCGGCGCAGGCCGCACCCTCTCTGGGTGCGCTCACCCCCGTTCCTCTGCGTGGGCAGGTCTGCTGGGAGGGAGTCCCAGGCCAGGAGCGACAGTCAAGCCTGGGTTCCTTCAAAACTCAGACTTCCAGGTGTCCCAAAGGCCACCCTCAAAGTCGCCATAGCGAAAAGGGAAATTGCAACGACGTGCACCTTTATTTACAAAATATTCAGAACAGAAGTTTACAAAGAAGTGGCCAACATGTAGAGAATATTTTGTAAAACTTTGTAATGAGTATTTTGTAAATAAACGTACATTTAGCCACCATTTCCCATTTTCTCTGTGTATGAGGACTTTAAGGCGACCTTTGGGCGACCTAGTGTGGCCATGGCTGCTGCTCTTTTCTCTTTAGAGGAAGGGGGAGGTGCCAGCAAATCAGAGATTTACACCTACCATCCCTGACCCCCCTCCTGGCATGAATGGGGCGCACACGTGCATAACCTCCTAACCACCCTCTTGAAACCTCAACTCAGAGGGAGATAAAATTAAGCCTTTAAGGTCATTCGAATAAGGCTTCCTTGCTCTTCAAAAAGGCACAATCGTCTATCTGCATGTACTCTCCATCTCCCCAGGACTTGGGAGAAATGCTACTAGGGGAGAAGCTGAAGCCTTCTCGTGCTTCTGCCTCAGGGTGAAGGGGAGGAATGAGACCTTGGCTGTAGAGTCTGGCTGGCATTTCTCAAGGGTCAAGGAGCTGCCCTATTAAAGACCAGCTCTGCCCACACACTGCTCCCCTCCCTGGCTGCCCCACTCAACAGCTAGGGCCCACCTGGGCCAACTCTTTCCCAAAAAAGATCCAGGAGGGAAATAAAACCATCTGATAAAGTAGAGAGCAGTTGTCCACACAGATGTCATAATAGCTGCACCCTGGAAAACATCAAGACTTTCTAAGGACTCAGCTGGGGTGGAACTGTCACATAATATTTTTAAAAATTGGGTGCTTTTGAGGAAACATCTAAAACTAGAACAAAGTTTTAATTTCTTGGTCTAAGAACCAAAGTAAAACAATCTGTAAGTAGGGATCTTGAGTGAAGGTGATGTGGAAAGCTGACTTCTTATTTTAGGGGGATCAGTGGGTGTCCCTGGAAATTGAGGACATGGTTATGTGTGAATGGGGTTGCCACCTAAGTCCCAAGGGGGTCTGGGCTGTGGGCAGACTCTTCTAATTTAGCAGTCTTACTATAAAGCTCAAGAAAGTTCTGAGAAGGGTATATAGACTCTAAGCTTTTTTCTTCTTCTCCAGCAAGAGAAGTAGTGAGCTATGATGATGCCACTATACTCTAGTCGGGGGACAGAGTAAGAGTCTATCTCAAAAAAAAAAACAAAAAAAGACTCAGAAGGAAGGACATGGTTGCAGGAAGTTTATTTGGGGGAGCAAGTGTAAGGAAGTGGGAGAAAAGAAGAAGGCCAATACAAGGAGTAATGGTCAAGGCCGCTGCCAAGGGCAAGGGCCTGGACTTCCTGCAAAGTATCCTTAATGTTTCCTAGATTGAGCTGCTTGATCAATAGGCGCCACCCCTCCCATTGGTCTAGGGTTGTCTCCTTAATCTTAATTCCCCTACTCTTCTGAGCTAGATATGCGCCAAGTAAACTACGAAGGAACTAGAGAAGCCCAGAGCAAGAGTGCAGGCGTGCAGTGTGAACTGAAAAGAGCATCATGCACCATTTATAGACCTACTTGGAATTGGTCCTCCTTTATCATGGATCCCAAGGGAGGGGTACAGTGACAAGAATGCTTTGCCTGCTGTGTGCATCGTGGCTCACAAAAGTGGACTTTTAGCTCAGGAAATGTTCTTTCCACTCTAGCCAGATCACACAAGCCAATTCTATAGCTCCCAGAGTGTTTCTTGCCCTGGTCACCTCTATTTCTCTCCTTATTTCTAGTTACCCCTTAAGAACTAGGGAAACCAAATAGCTACTTTGCAATGATTCTGAAAGGCTTGCTTCTATCAGAAAGAGAAGCTGAGACATGGTTGAAGGGCATGTAATTATATTGGAAATGTAAGGAGCACTAGCAGGAGTGGGGAGGTGCTACAGGGAGGGGAAGACACCTAAAAGCGGGGCATCATTAAGCCACCTAACCCTTAGGGCAACTGATTGACAATCTCACCAGAAAGCTCTGGGAAGGGTATGCTACAGGATGATCTGACCAAGGGGCAGAGGAACTGTGCTACTTATGCCCCACACTCTTGAGTTATTAGTTAAGGGGACACCTGGGGGAGATGGACTAGCAGGCTTAGTATTTCAGGGAACATCAGCTCCAGCAGCCCCCCAACAAACACTCGAGTGCTGCCCCCGGCAGCCAGAATGAACAGCTTCTGTAGGAGAGAGGACCAAAGCACATGGGGGGGAGCCCTAGTGGAATGGCTGCGATCCCTCAGGCATCTCGACCTTCCCCTGACTTCTGGAGGACTGAAGCTCATTCTGATCAAATTATTCCTCAAGAAAACCTAAGATGTCAGGGCTCCAAGCCCTATTTGTAGATATCTCTTTGTTGGAGTGCTTATTTGCTTAATTATTCTCTTCTCTCTATGCTGTTACTCTCAGCCAGAAAATATCAAGGTTGTATATTCCTAAAACATAATATTTTTCACATATTACTCAGTAGAAACTCCAACCTCCTATTAATCCTAAAACATTAAAAGAAGTTTTTAACATAGCATAAATTTGTTTTAGCTTGAGATGGCATATAGGATAGCCAGCTCTAAATGCTACAAATGACAAATAGCCTTTACCACTTGTAGGATTATTTTCCACAGTTAGTGCCTTGATCACATTTTGGGAGTCACCAAGCAGGCTCTGAAGAGCCATACATGTTCCTGTCCCCCAATATGAGGAGTCTGAGTATAGTTTTGGGCATCACCTCCATTCAAAGAGAACTGAGAACATAAAATACAGTCTCTTTTTTCTGACAAGTGTCATTTGGAGAAAAGGGAAATGACTTTGCAGAGTTAAGTGATAGCTATAAGAAATGTAATAGTTCTTTAAAGTGCCATTCATAAAAAAATAAAATTGGGGGCAGATTCTATCACAAACAGTATTCCTGTTTAAATGGCAATGAAAATAGAAAAATTTCAAACAATGATTTTTTAAATTCAGTAGTTCAATATCTACAGTTGAAGAAGCTTGTCGTTTCCATTCACTAATTTTCCACCTAAATGTTTCCCGCTTATTACAAAAATACCCATCTGTTAAAATCTTGGTCATTTTCTTCCTTTTGTTATCCCTTACGGGAAGGCTTAGCTTCAAGCTTACTTTCAATAAGTCCTGTTTTCATTTTTGTTTGCTGATCCTTGAGAGAAAGACAGCATTTTGTCACTAAAGTAAACCAACCGTTACAGCAAGGCTGGCTTATAAAGAACATTCTTACCCAGATTGTGTTCAAATGCAAGTGCTGATACAATTTGGTTAAAGTAGCTATAAAATATGCTGGGTATGTGGGAGGTAGGAGTATGGAAAAAGTTTGAGAAATCCTAATCCTGCAGCTCTCAAGGCTGCAAGACGTGGACCCCATCTGGAGTAAATGGATTAAAAATCTTTTCTCATTTCAAAGGTTTGATCTCAACAAGGGCTTGATCTGATGAAATCAAAGTGGCAGCTTGGATTTGAAAACTATTTAGAGTAGAACTTCCTAAAGCTTCCATGTGAGGGAAGAACTGGCAGAGGTATAAATGCAGGGTGACCCAGTATTTATATGTGTGTTTTACTGGAGGTCTGTTTGCGAAGGGATGAAGAATGAGAGAAAAAATTGAAAGTGAGGGCAAGTATCAGGTTACTGGTGTAACAGAAGGATATTTTCATAATTCTTAACTCAGGTTAAGAGTGCATATGCTTTTAAAGAATGAGATCTCCTTCTCTAAAAGCCATTTTACAGGTTGTCTCCCTTTCTCCTCCTCCATCACTCCCCATGCACACTCCCAGGCCCCTGGACTTCATGTTACCTTCCCTTGAACTGTGTGCTGTTATCGGTGACTAACGTTTCAGTTGGACACAGGAGAGAAAAACAAAAACAAAGCAAAAACATGGTGCATTGCTGGATGTTAGTTGGAACCTAGAGAATGAAGAATGGCCCACGTCTGTGATCTCTTTAATTTCTAA
Organism: Perodicticus potto; assembly: GCA_963574655.1. Classification (NCBI taxonomy): domain Eukaryota; kingdom Metazoa; phylum Chordata; class Mammalia; order Primates; family Lorisidae; genus Perodicticus; species Perodicticus potto. The sequence goes on from CAUYRH010078262.1 coordinate 45,541, forward strand.
ATTCTTAAGGGTTGCAAACTGTTTTCTTTGGAAAGGGGATTCACCTTCTCCCATCTGAGATGGGCCATTGCTAGTTTTACTAGTAATTTACATCGCTGTTGTGTGTGGGACAATGCAGGTATAGTTGCATTGTCTCTCCTCCTTCCACACAATGTCCACAGAAACTCTGGCAAGTTCTGTCTTTGCTAATATGCACAGTCCAAGCAGCATGTACACTTGAGAGGTGTTAGGACAAATCAGGGTCAACAGTCTACATAAATTCTGGGATGATGCTAGAAGCTAGCAACATGGGCAATGGATATGACACCTGATGAAGCAGAAAGCAGTGGTGTAAACAGGATGTCCTTATCAGAGTTAGCAAATCAAGTGCCAAAATCACTGAGTGGGATTCTTTTCAATGCAAAAGAAATCTTTAAGCCAGGTGGGGTACTGTAGCTCATGCCTATAATCCTAGCAATCTAGGAGACTGAAGCCAATGGATGGCTTGAATTCAGGAGTTCAAGACCAGCCAGAGCAAGAGCCAGACCCAGTCTCTACTAAAAATAGAAGACTAGCCAGGTGTTGTGGCAGGTGCCTGTAATCCCAGCTTCTCGGGTGGTGGAGGACTGAAGCAAGAGGATCTCTTGAGCCTAAGAGTTTGAGGTTGCTGTGAGCGAGGACACCATGACACTCCACCCAGAGCGACAGAGTGAGACTGTCTCGAAAAAAGGAAAGAAAAAGAAGTCTTCAAGATGTAAATTAAGCACCTCTGGACATTTTTTTTTTTTAACTTAGTGTGCTTTCAGTGCACACTCAGTTCATCTGAAACGTAAAAACATTATGGAAAGTACTACATCATCTACAAAAGATTTGATTTAAATTCCACAACATGCTTTCATCTTAGCTGTGCCTACAAGCCCCTCAATCCTTTGCTCTCCTTCTCATATATGCTTTCTCCTACCACCAGATTATAGATATAGAACTGTTAAAAAGCCAATAAATTTAAAAGTAAAGGTACATAAAGGTACCGACTTGTTTTTCTACTGCTGCTACAACAATTATCCTAAATTCAATAACTTGAAACGAAACAAATATATTGTCTTATGGTTCTTGAGGTCAGAAATCCAACATGAATCTCATGTGGCCAACATGAAGTTTCCTACTGGTGGGTCTAAGGAAGACTCCATTTCCTTGCCTTTTTTGGCTTGCAGAGACTGTAGGCATCCCTTGGCTGATGGTTCTTCCATCTTCAGTGCCAACAATTACACCATCCCAATCTTCTCCAGGCCACCTTCTCTGACTCTACCGCCTCCCTCTTTGACTTATAAAGACTGTTGCACTTATATTGGGCTCACCTAGATAACCCAGGATAATTCTCCTCACCTACTTCCTTAACTTAATCACATTTGCAAAGTCCTTTTTGCCACATAAGTCATAGGTTCTGGAGACTAAGATGTAGATTTTTTTTATTTTTTAATGAGGGGGACCATTATTCTGCCTATGACAGATACATAAAGTAAAACACATATCCCTAGGGAAAAAAACTTTGCTATCAGGCAGATTTTAGTATGCTAAATTTATTATTTATACTATTAATTAAATTTATTATTTATACTATTACTTATCAAACCTGCTACCTAACTTCTTTACAACTTGAAAAAATGTAGAAATGTTTTCATTTTCAAGATTGCTCATTGAATACTCAGGTGGCTTCAAAATAATGCTATCATTTTTGAAAGTTTAGTATACAGTCTACAAATGGAAAAAAGTTAACTGAAGGAGACACCCCCTCCAGTTACTTCCTATCTTAGCATAGGGCACCAGGATGAAAAATTTAGCTTTACTGGGTATCTCTGTCTATGGAGATAATCAGAATACAGATAATTCTAGTACCAGGGAACTAGTTGATTATTAAAAATAGTTGGCTCTGGTTCATCCAATCACATTTAAGACATGAAAAATTAACTTTCAGAAATTCATTGGATGGTGGAACTTCAAGAATCATGGAATGAGGACCTCTATAAATCCACTTTGCTATAAAAGCAATAAAAACTCTGGGGAAAATAATTATCAAAATCAACATTTTCTTAACTCTGGAAATTGACCAAAGGCTGCAACAATTTAAAATGTGTTTATTCAAGAAATACTGCTGAACATTGTTAAGAACAACAGGGTTGGTGCATTTTTAACTTGCATACTCACATTCCTCTTTCCCCAACTGAAAACCAGCAGTTTCACAACCATGGTAACAGCCTCTGAAGGGAGAAGGGAGTCCTATCCCTAGAGCAGGAGTGGGAAAACTTTTTATGTTGGAAAGTTGAATTAATTTAGCTGTAATCAAATAAGACCACATCCAAGAAACTTCAATTAGATGTACATAAAAACATACATTTTTGGTTAAAAAAATCTAAGTACTGTTATGCACTTAATAATTTCAAAAAGTGAAAACTATTTGTTAATTTTAGAGTTAACTAACCTTTTCATGATTTTGATGTGTCTGCTTTTGTTGGAAAGCACAGGAATATTTGGTCGCAGCATGAGATCTGCAGTTTCAGTTGATCTTCTCAAAATGGGCATCAGTCATTTGTGACCTTAACTAAGGGCGTCTTGATTTGTGTTGAGTAGAAGAATGTAGATTGCCAGCAACAAGTGGTTGAAAAGCAAGAAAACATTTTTCAGGCATGTTACCAAAGGCATGGGTAGTCTACTGCATTTTTCCCTATTTCAGTTGGATCTTTCTTTAGCATGAAACCATGACTTTAAAATGTCATCTTCCGAGAGCTCAATTTTATCTGCAGTTCTGTAGGTGGCTTGGTGATATGAAGTAGGAGAGACTAAAATGCTGTTTTCAGTGTGATATAATGATTCTCAAAATCAGGGAATCTTTCAGCGTATTCTCCAATCAATAGGTCTGTAACAGCTGCATATTCTCCAAATGATTTGCATATATCAACCTGCTCATCAATGACCTTAATTGGGGAAAAAGTTCATCTGAAATTTCCTTTTGAAGAAGCATTTTGGAAAAAGATAGCATTTCTTGGAATGCTTGAATTTTTTTCTCATACGTCATATGTAGACTTAGTTTTACCTTGCAAAGAAATATCAAGTCATTTCAAATGCTACATTCCTATAGCAATCTTTTAATAATTCACATTGCTGATTCTGTTCTTCATACAGTGTAACTTGCTGTTCTCACAGAGATAAAATTTTGGCTTAACCCCTGTTCCTGAGATAGGGCCCTTTAGAATGATGTGGCAAATTATCATTGAATACCTCATGTTATGAAACTGAACATGCTGTGTTGCAATTGCACAAATAGAGTTCACAATACTTTTTGAAAAGTATCACTTAAAATAGTACCTTTTGCACAGAGATTTTGGTGATGCAAGATACAATGAAAAGAAATGACAGCATCTAAATCTGTCTCCCAGTACCTTTTTAAAAATCTGTGCAATAAACTCTTCATGTTTTCCTGTCATAGAAGGTGCACCATCATATGTACACTCACTGAATTTACCAAATTTAATAGATATTTATCTTGGAAGTTGTTGAAGATATCTATTGCTGGTGTTCTGTTCAAAAGAGAACCCAATATGAATAACCCTTTGTAGCAAAAAAACAAAAAACAAAAAAACTGCTATAACCCAAATGAAGTATAAAACTTGTGCCAAATCAATTGTATCAGTTGATTCATCCAAGGTGAATAAATAATATCTATTTCCCTTTTGAAGTATTGTATAACGTGGACCTGAAGTCGAAGGCTAATTCATGCTGCTGAATCAGTTATGATTCTTTTTGAAAGAGTTGTTTGTACTTTGAAACATTATTGGGGATCTAAGCATCTCAAAACTTTGACAATGCGTTCTTCCACAATTTCTACATCACTGAATGGCTTCCCCCTTTCCCCTTGAGAGTATATGCTACTTTGTAAGTTGCTCAGTAGTATTATTTCCAGGTCTTCTTGCTGCTTAAAAAAATTGTCTTTTAATTTGCTTTTTATCTTCTTTATTTCTACAATGCAACCTTTCATACCTCTCTCTCTAATTTAAAATATTTGTGGTTTTTATGAGTGTTATAATGCTGATGAACATTGACTTTCTTTAATGTTGACATCGTAGTATCACAAAACAAAATAAATCATCTTATCTATAGCAGAAACAAGATAATATTGCAATTCCCAATACTTACTAAAAAATCTGCTTTCTTCCTTCAGCAGAATTAAAAAAATATTGTCAAGCTGTGCAACTATTCACAAACTCCACTTCAAAAGGAGACACAGTGTACCACTGTCAAAAATTGATAACAGACAGGCATACTTGACCCCCACCAACTTGACCCCCCACCAGACTTCGTGTTGCACTGGGGTTAAGTGAGGCAAGGGAAGTTAGAACCAAATCATGAGTGTAGCAGCCATCAATTTAGCCCGTATGGCTTACTAATGTTCTAATTATGCCCTTTGATCTGGGAGGACTATTTTATTGATACTTTATCGTTGGTATTTTAAATATGTTCATTTTAAAAATAAAATAAAAAGATAAAAGTCAAACAAAAATGTATTAATAAAAAATAGAATGTGCCCTGTAAAATTTAGATTCAGTCAAAAACCATACTTAAGGAGGCCACAGGTTGCCCTTCCCTGCCTTTGAGCATTGTCACTATTTGATCTGCTTTGCAGATCCTTGGAAAATCAGCATTTGCAAGGCTATATCTTCATTTGACCTAACCTGGAACTTGCTTCTCAGGAAAAACCCTAATCCCAGGGCATTTGGTGAAAACAACCTGAGGCATTTATTTAACATTACAGCTGCCTGGGAATGCTATACCACTTAGGAAAAACAAAGAGACTTGCCAAAACATATAAGGAAAGTCTGGAGAATGAGATGTTCATTCTAACGTATTACTGGGGATTTATAAGACTGCATACATATGTGGGGCTATGTACGTGACCAGGAAAGGCCAGAGAGGACTCCAAACTCTCATCTCTGGCTGACCTTAAGGCTCTTCATGAACAGAAGAGTTGTAAAATATTAGAGCATTGAGTGTATACTCACATGCACACTTAGATTCCTTTGGCAAAAGATGAAAGACATTTTGGTTTTAGGCTTATAAGGAAATCTTTGACCATACTAAACTAACAGAGATGGGACTCCAGAAAATGCAAACTATAGGAAATATACATTTTATAGGATTAGTCCAGGACAGTCATCAAATGAGCGATCAGTAGCAGCAACAACAAAGCCACCAAAACAAATTGTGGATTGGGATGAGGGTAATTTGATTTCTAGAATTGCCACATTTTATTATCTTAAAGGTTCAGTTTTCAACAAAACACACAAGAAAGTATGATTCATTCATGGGGGAGGAAACAATAGCCAATAGAATATTTATCTTAGAGGATCTAGATATTTTACTCACTAGATAAAGTTTTACAAACAGCTATAATAAATACATTCAAAGGACTAAAGGAAGCTATTGTAAAAGAGCTAAAGGAATATATGGAAATAATGTTTAACAAAATTGAGGCCATCAATAGATAGAAATTTTTTAAAGAACCAAATAAAACATTTTTGGTTAAAAATAACATAATAACAGAAATGAAACATGCACTACAGGGGCTCCACAGAAAATATAAACTGAAAGAAGAAAAATTAGAGAACTTAAAACCAAGTCAAATGAGATTATCTGGTCTAGTGAATGGAAAGGAAAAAATGTACAGAGTCTCATAAATCCCTAACACACCATCAGACATACCAACATAAGCTTTATGGAAGTTCCAGGAGGAAGGGAGGAGCGGCAAATAGAATATCTGAAGAAATAATGGCCACAACTTCTAAAATTTGATGAAAACAATTAACCTGAAAGAAGCTCAAGAATCCTAAGTAGGATAAACACAAATAAATTTATACCTAAATACATCCTGATGGAACTGTCAAAAGTCAAAAGCAGAGATGCTTGAAAGCAGCAAGTCCTTCTGAGGACTAATATTAACCTAATATCAAAAGCAGACATAGACATCACAGGAAAAGAAAACTAGAAACCAATATCCCTTATGCATATAAGAGCCAAAATCCTCAACAAAATACGGAGTACTAGCAAACTAAATCATCAACATATAAAAAAGATTATTCATCATGATCAAATGAGACTTATCCCAGGAATGCAAGGTGTGTTTCACATCTGAAAATTAATTATATTGGTAGACTAAAGAACAAAAATCATATCTGCCTCACTGAAGAAAAAACATTTTATGTAATCCTGTAGGCTTTCATGATACAAGCACTCAGCAAACTAGAAATAGAAGGAGAGTTTCTTAGCCCAATAGAGGCCACCTATGAAAAACTCATAGCTAGCATCATACTTAATATTTACAATCTAAATAAATATTTATAATCTAAATAAATATTAATATTTATAATCTAAATATTAAGCATGTCTGTTCCTGCCACTTTAAGTCAACATTTATTGGAGGTTTTAGCTAAGGCACTTAAACAAGAAAAAGACGTGAAAGCCATCTAGATTGAAAAGGAAGAAGTAAAATTATCTTTATTGACAGATGATAAAATCTTGAATATAGAAAATTCTAAGAATCCACAGCCCTTCCTACCCATGGGTTTCATACCCATGGGTCTAACCAACCAGGGATGAAAATCCATGGATATGGAGAGATAAATGTGCATATTTTCCACCTGAGGATAGTTGAATCCATGGATTTGGAACCCTCAGATGCAGAGGGATGACAGTTCTATGTCATTTTCTACAAGAGACTCAAGCATTCATGGATTTTGGAAGTAACAAATAAGTTAAGGGAGGATGTAAGTTATAAGATAAATGCAGGACAATCAATTGTATTTCTCTTCACTATCAATGAACATTTCAAAAATGGAAAAATAAAATCAAGAAAGAATCTATTTAGAGTAGGATTCAAAAAATATGTAATAATAGACTTAATAAAAAAATTTTTACATCAAAATGTCCAAGTTTTGTTAAAAGAAATTAAAGAAGAGCGAAATAAATAAATACAGATCAGAAGACTTAACAGTGTTGAGATGGGAATAGTCCCCAACTTGATCTAATGATAGGGATTACCCTATCAAAATACCAACTGGCATTTTCGTGTATTCCTGTCACCTGGACTTTGAATGAGGCTGCTGTGAAAGAGAAGGCTGGAGGTAATTCTCTTTCCCTGGAATGCAGAAAACACAGTGGGGAGGGATGGAAGACAGGAATCTTCTCCCAAAGCTTAGGCTACAATGTATGAGGTTTAGTATTAGTCTTTCAGCTTATGTGAGGATGGTTTTAATACTTTTAATCAGGAAAATATTATTATTAAAGCTATGATTTAGTAAAAGTAATCTGCTTGCTCTCTTGAAACTTATTCTCAGATGAAGTGCCAGAAATTTTGTTGCTTCTTGAAACATCTAACGTCTATCTTTATAGGGAATGGAATTATCTTATTATTTCCCTTTTCCATTTGGCTCCCAGGATGCTCAGTGAAAATCTGCCATTCGATTGCCATTTTTCTTGGCTAACCACCAGGGCCCATACACACATACATACAATCAATTTCTGCTAGATCCCGATCTTCGATTCTGATGTTCATTTTTCCATGATTGTGATTTTTATACTTTATACTTTGTCTTCTGTTAAATATAGTCATAAATATTATCATAGATCTTCAGGCTAAAATGTGAGAAGAACTGAGTAAACCTGTGCTTGAGTCCAAGACACTGGCTCTGAACATTTGCAACCTGAGCTCTGAGTTGGAATGATAAACACATGTGTGGATGGAAGAACAGGCGTGAGACCGTAGAAAGACCAGTGTTGGTGATATTCATACCCTCAGATACATGATGTGAAGCAGACCAAAGAGTCAAAGATGACTGATGTCATGCATGAAAGACTAGGTGACCAGGTTTCAAGAATGGTGGTAGCCTTAATACAAAAAAATCGCGAGGAGGAAGAAAAGATCTGGAAGTGTTGATCCATGGCTGGACACATCCAGCCGGCTGTCAGAGATGGAAGGGAGCAGTTAGAAGATAGGCTGAGCTAAAAACACAGCTTTGGAAATAAGCTGCAGAGAACTGGGAATTGAGAGAGTACGAGGGGGTAAAATTTCCAAAGAGGGGAATATGTAAAGGAAAAGAAAATGGCTGAACATAGAGTCCTGGACAATGCTTAAGTCATAGGGTGGGGAAATAAAAGGAATTAGAACAGACCTCTCAGAGAATCAGAATAATGTTGTGCCAGGAAAGCTCAGGGAGAAAAAAGAAAAACCTGTAATCAATCATTAATAGGGAAAATTCACAAGATTAGGGATCAATTCCAAGAAAACTATTATGTTTTGACAGAGTGGTGAGGTTGAAGCCAATTTCAAGGAGTTCAGAAATGGATAGATATGGAGAAAGTGGGCATGTGTATAGACCAATGTTTCTCAAATACCACTTGCGAGCCATGGAGCTTTGGAAAATCCAACCTCTGGAGTTTGTGATTAAGTAGGTTTGGGGTTAGTAGTGTTGGTGAAGGAGACAGAATGTGTGAAGAATCTTGCATGGTGCGGTTGTGGTTCTGACTCATGGTGGCTGGTGCCTGGGGTTGCTGGGTTGGTTGTGTGCTATGAGGAGAAGGTACTTGGTAGGGTAAATTACTCTGGAAAAGAGCCTGCAAGAAATATGGTCCAAATTGGTTTTGGAAAAACTACAAGGAGTGGTAGGGAATGGAAAACTAATCTGAGCAACGAAACAAAGTAGAAAAAAAAAAAAAAAAAAAAACAGCATGCAAATAAATACACCTGACAAACTAGAGCTGTGGCAGGTACTCAAGAGCAAAGTGTAGTGGAATTAAGAAGGTTTGTGGGTGGCTTGGTGCCTGTAGCTCAAGCAGCTAAGGCGCCAGCCACATACACCAGAGCTGATGGGTTTGAATCCAGCCCAGGCCTACCAAACAACGACAACTACAGCCAAAAAATAGCCAGGCGTTGTGGTGGGCACCTGTAGTCCCAGGTACTTGGGAGGCTAAGGCAAGAGAATCGCTTAAGCCCAGGAGTTGGAGGTTGCTGTAAGCTGTGATGCCAGGACACTCTACCCAGGGTGACAGCTTGAGGCTCTGTCTGAAGAAAAAAAAGAAGGTTTGTGGGGGAGAGACAGAGGCAGAGAGAGAGAGATGTTGAAGTCTAGCAGAGAAGTTTGGAGCTGGTTCTTCAACGCACTGGTTCTCAATATTTGGTCCTCAGGTCTCTGCTCCAGACCTACCAAACTGGAGATTCTGGGGTGGGGCCCAGCAATCTGCATTTTAATAAGTTCTATGGGCAAGTAGAACTTAAAACTTATTAAAGCAAGTTTGAGAACCACTGCTCCAGGGAAGGAAAAGAAGGGCACACTTCATATTGCTAAATGTATAAGTGACTTACGTGAAAATAATGTTTGGGAAAGGTTTTCTAATCAGATACATGGGTTTGCAAAAAGAAAAAAATTGATGAAACTTCAATAATCTAGATTTTTCAAAAATGTAGGATTAGGTGGTGACTAAGGAAATGAAGAGAAGAGACAAATGTGACACCAAGAAAACAGAACTGCAGGACTTGGGTAACAGGAAATGTGCAAGAATAAGGAACAAATCTGCACATTCTCCAAGAGCCTGTGACATTGGTATTATTCCTGATTAGTCCTAAGGAAACTTGGAAGGGGAGGCAGGATGAGCTCAGTTTTGTTTCAAAGTACAGGTGATGGAGTTGAGGAAGTGCATTCTGTAGGTAACTGGACATAAAGAGCGACACAGACAGAGGGGACGGGATATAATAAACGTTCTTCATTCATCTGGTTTAAAATGCACATATGATTTGCCTTTATTGGAATAAAATACTATCCTTAATAGGTCGCCTTACCATTTCAACTAATGTTTTACTTTTTGGTTTGTTTGGTTTTGATGGGCTTCACGTTTTGGAAGTGTTTCAGATTTACAAAAAAAAAAAGAGAGAGAGGACAGTAGAAAGAGTTTCTAGACATCCTGTCACCCAGTGTTCACTATTATTAATGTATTATATTTGTTTTATATATTTGTTACAATCAACGAACCATGATGGATACACTGTTATTAACTAAAATCTATAGGGTTTTCTTATTACCTTTCCTTCCTTCCTTCCTTCTTTCTTTCCTTTCTTTCTTTCTCTTTCTTTCCCTCCCTCCCTTCCTTTCCCTTTCTCTCTCTCTTTCTCTCTCTCTTTCTTTCCTTACTTCATTCCCTTCCTTCCTCCTTCCCTCCCTTCCTTCTTTATTTTCTGTTATAGGATCTCATCCAGGATGTCTTGCCATGTCTCCTTAGGTTCCTCTTGGTTTTGATAGCTTCTCAGATTTTTCTTGTTTTTGAATAGTACTGACCTAGTGTTTTGGTGTTTTATTTTATAAGGTGGCAAAAAATTACAACGAGTGCTTCCTGAGCATTTCCTATATAGTATCTCTTTTAGCATTCCCACTGCAGGTAATTTCTCTCTCAGTAGCATCGCTATGGGGAAATGGAGAATCTCTTTTATTTCCCCTGACACGTTTAACAATAGAATGTGAAGTTGGGTTGGGGTAGGAAGCTGAGGACAGAGACTACAGAAATACAGAGATGTATTTCCCTGCACTGCTTTCCCGATCAACTCTCAACTACTCGCCCCACCCCAGTCCTCCCAGGAGGGCAATTTAATTTTTTCTGAATGAATTTACACCTGGGAAGTGGTTAGATTGTGAGGTTGCTGATCTCATTCCTTTAGAAGGCTGCTCAGTGAGCAGGGCGCTGGCCCCATATGCCAGAGGCGGTGGGTTCAAACCCAGCCCCGGCCAAAAACTGCAAAAAAATAAAAATAAAAATAGAAGGCTGCTTCTCACCTCTCCAAGCATGCCATTGAAAACATTGAGGTTGTAATAGTGTGTCACTTTGCAGAGACCTGGGAAAACCGACTGGGTGTCAGACCCTCAGAGACGGCAGAGAGCAGCTGTTTGCTGGATGAAGTCTCGCCCCACTCCCTTCAGTGCAGCCTCTCACCAGCAGTCACACTTAAGCCAAATGTCTGACCATTTTTTCATCAGACAGCAGATAATAATTCAAAGGCGCAGGCCAAAGCAACCTCGCTGAAAAGATCTTATGAAATCATTTCTCTTTGCAAATCCATAAAAATCACCCAGGACTCCTTATCAATAGAAAGGCTTAGAGGGGGAGCAGAAGTCGTTGGATTATGATGTGCTCATTTTAATGAAATTCCTCTCCTGCTGAGATGTTCCCTGCAGATCTTCCATATTTCAGCCTGGGAAAGGTTTGATGCTTTCCTGCCAGTGCCAAGAGTTAATTGAAAACATTTCAGGATAAATTTGGCCTGGGGGCCAACGCTTCCAGCCCATCATTATTCTCAGCAATGATAAAGGAGTAATACAATTATTAATAGGCATGTTGTATCCTCTTAAAGTGCTGGTGGGTTTAGGGACCGTGTCTTCAACGTTCTTTCTAAAACTCCGCACAAAACCCTGAAATATGAGACTGGGAACTTAGAAGAAAAACAAGCTTTTGCTGGTAAATTATATAGTTTGTCTCTTCCTGTTTGGAGTGGATGCACAGTAGTAGATAATTGCTGCTTTTCCACAGAAGTTCTATTTTCAAATCTAGCATTGGACTAGTATATATTTGAGAAATATATACTTGTGGATATTAAAAGAAAATGTATATGAACACTGGGAAACCAATTTATGCAATCATAATCATGTTAGGTTTTAACATAGCACTTACCAGGGGAATTGTTTCAGCATCATCTATCACAATTAGATTAGGCTCAAATCTAAACTACAGTCTTCACGCTATTTGACTGTCTCCTAACCTTTATTGGAATAACTCAACAAACTAATAGTTGGTAGCCGTTAAGAACAGGAATTCTAATTCTTATTTTCTTTGCTCTTTACTGTGGTTTGGAATGTTCATTCTTTTATTAGCACCTTTTCATCTTGTTTGAAAACCTATGATTAAATCTTCTGCTGAAACTTAACCTCTCTGGGGTCCTTGTGGAAACGTTAGGGTAATTGAGCAAATCAGAAACACATCTCTGTCCTGGGTGTTGCCTGTTAAAGGGTGCAATTAACACCATCCAACCTTCAAATCTTTTCTTCTTCTAGCCAGGATTGGTAAGTAAAGTGTGTGGGAAGGAATGGGTAAGTTGCACAGAGCGGTAGCAGCATTATTTTTTCAGAATACTACTTTAAAACTCTGACATTTAATTCATTCATTCATGAGATCATCCCCTTGCTCCCTGAAAATGAGTAGGAGTTTTATAACATGTAAATTTCAGATCCATTTTTTTATATATATTTCTAAAAAATAGTATCATACCCATTTTCTACCTAGAGAAAACTGAGACAAAACAGTGGAAAATGAGTGAGCGGCAAGAAGGCCTAGAGTTCTCATCTGCTGGTAGTTTCTTGTTTGCTTTCCCGTCTAGGGAGTAACCTCAGCAAAAGCCAAGATTTGTTAGATTGCTGCTTTTTCTCTCCAGTGCCTAGAAGAGTGCTGAACAGTTACTGCAGAAATGAATGAATTTGCTGACTCTTCTTGACTCTTTTATTTGGGGAAACAAACCCAATTAGAAGTAATTTTCTACTTCATTAAACTACAATGGTGTGGTTTTTGTGGAGTTCTCTAATAAGATCATTTTAACTTAAGATACGTAATGAGTACTTTGGGGCTATCCTCTTAGATGTTAGCTAGAAAGATTACTGCTTCTATAGTGGGATTTCAGTACTCCCCATAGAACTAGGCTGCTATGGTGTGAAAATGTCCCCCTAAAGTTCATGCATTGGAAACTTAATCCCCAATGCAATAGTGTTGGGAGGTGGGACTTTTAAGAGGTGATTAAGCCATGAGTGTTCTGCCTACATGAATAAATTAATGCTATTATCCCAGAGGTGGTCAGCTACCATGGGAATGAGTTCCAGATAGGAAAAATTATTATGGCCCCCTCCCCTTTCTGTCTTGGGCACGTGCTTCTTTGCCCCCTACTTTCTGCCACAGGATGATGTAGCACAAAGGCCCTCACTGATGTGGCCCCTTGATATTGGTCTTCCCAGCATCTGCAGCTGCAAGAAATACTTTTCTTATATTCTTTAATAAATTAGCTAATCTGTGGTATTCTGTTATAGAAGCACAAATATTGACTAAGATAAGTGCCAAAACATGCCTCCATTTCATCAGAATTTGCAGGAAGTCCCACCGTTTCTATAGATCGTGTCAGTGTTCCTTGGACTGGGATCCATGGGCTCTCCCAAGATGCCTTCGCAAAAACAAAGGTTCTCCTGCCTCAGCCCTCAGGGATTCTGATTCAGTTAGCAGAAGACGGGGGCCTCGGAATCTGCATTTTGGGCAAATTCCCCAGAAAATTCACATGTGCACAAAATTATGGGAAATACTGGATTAAGGCTTTCTTTGACCCTGTTAAAATGAATGTGGCCTTAGAAGAAGCTGTTGTCATATATAATATGATATTGTGTGATAAGAAATTCACTTCAGGGGGAATGAACTTTTTTTAAAGCAAAGCCTAACATAAGAGAACATCGACAATAATAGAATTCTCAACAAAGGAAATTAAAAACCTCTAAATCCAACTTCTTTTTGAATTCCCCATATTAGTTTGGTAGGACTGCCATAACAAAGTACTGCAAACTGAGTGGCTTGAACAGCAATTATCCCACAGTTCTGGAGGTGAGAAGTACCAAATCCAAGTGTAGGTAGGGCTGGTTCCTTCTCAGGGCTGAGAGGAAGCGTCGGTTCCGTGCCTCTCCACTGGCTTCTGGGAGCATGCTGGCCATCTTTGGTACTCTTTGGGTCGTTGAATCATCACCTCTTTCTACATGTTCACATGTGTTCATTCTATGTGCAAAGTTTCTTTCTACATGTTCACATGTGTTTATTCTATATGCAAAGTTTCTCTTTTTCAATGCAAGGACACCAGGTATATTGGTCCACTCTCAAATGGCTTCATTTTAATGTATATAATTTTTTTTTTTTGGAGACAGAGCCTCAAGCTGTCACCCTGGATAGAGTGCCCTGGCATCACAGCTCACAGCAACCTCCAATTCCTGGGCTCAAGAGAGTCTCTTGCCTCAGCCACCCAAGTAGCTGGGACTACAGGCGCTCGCCACAACGCCCTGCCATTTTTTGGTTGCAGCCATCATTGTTGTTTGGCGGACCCGGGCTGGATTCGAACCCGCCAACTCAGGTGTACATGGCTGGTGCCTTAGCCTGTTGAGCCACAGGCACCGAGCCTAATGTATATAATTTTTATCTGCATAAAAATATCCTATTTCTAAATAAGGTCATAGTCTGAGTTACTGGGGGTTAGGACGTCAATGTGTGAATTTAGGGGACATAATGCAATTGAACCATAACGTCCCACATCCTAGACAACAGGCAGCAAGGGCACTTCAGCTTGGTAAAGCCCACGTCCGACCGAGTGCAGCAAGTCATGTGCCTTTGGCTGGGAGCACAGGAATGTCTTTCCAATGGCAGCCACAGCAGGTGTGCAGCACCTGACCGATAGAGTCACAACCCAAATTGCTGGCTGTGAGGCATCGTGGGGACATGGAGATGTGAAGACAAGGGAAGAGGAACTGAGGAGACCAGAGGAGTAAGGCATAAAGGAGAGGAACTAAAGAGGAAGCTAAAGAGGTTGCTGCTGCCAGCAATATCTCAAAAGTTCTATACCTAGGAGTTTAGGGACACTACCGACAGGGGAGGTCAGTGTAGTTCTCAAGTGCTGGCCTAGCCAGTTTCCATGTAGCTTATATTACTATCCGTTTGGATGGCTGGGAGAGGGTTGCAGGGAGTTTGGGAGTGGCTGAAACACCCTTTGCCCTTCGCCACCCTTTGGCCCTGCTCTCTTTTGCTCACCATGTTGATGAGGATGACAATGATAATTATGATGTTGTCTCCATAATATGCAGCATAGCTCCTGGCACATATGATACACACTTAATAAACACTGGTTGAATGCTTGAAAAGGCTAGGGCCTCACTTTGGACCAAGCATGTTTGCTTCCCGGGAGGAACATTCTCACGTGTGACATCACAACCAAATGAAAGTCAGATGGCATGCCTGGAATGCATTTAGTTGGCAGAAGTAATCTATTTCAAAAGATTTGACTTGGCTTTGGGATCTTTTATATAACCCGAAACGAAAAAAGTAAATGTGTAAAATAAGACTCAGCAAGGGAGGCTAAATATAGGATGAACACATAAAGAATCCTTCAACTTTATCACTAAGGATGGCTACCTTCATCAGTCCCTCCCAGTGGAAAATGTTTTTATCGGAAGCTGAAGAAGAGAAGTTGTCAGGACCTAGTACTCTTGCAGACTTTCTCCCCAAGACTAGGGCTGCATGATTTTTGGTCCAATAATAACAGCTCCTCACATTTGCATGGGCCCCTATGGTGCGCAGAATACGCTTCACTGTATGAACACACGAGGTCCACATTTCACCTTCTGCTGGAGGTAAGGTCAAGATCCTCATCACTATTTTCTGGTGAGACTAACAGCTGCAATTCATTGACCATCTGTGCCACGTCCCTGCACATTAAGAAGTAGGTAAGAACAGCTTGAACTTCCATTCTTGGTTCTCCGGAGTCCCACATTTTTCCCTGAAAATCCATTGAATTCTTAGGGTGTCATTTTTTCCCCAGTCTCTCTGAATCTAATTTTCTGCGTGTCTTATTCCCCACTTAGCTCTGTTTATCTCTTCTCCAGCACTGACCCATAATGAAATGAAGCTCTTTCTTTGCCTGGAGAAACATACTTCTCGGTCACTGACAAGGGTCAAGAGCATTCTGTGAGGGGGAGAGATGTGTGGTGTATTTTCAGCAGTGTTCACAGGTAACAGTGGAGGATACACGCACATGAGTTTCACACTGCAGACAATGCACAGTGAATATTAGGCAGTCCCCTTTGCCTGTAAGTCCATCCACTATTGCCGGCCTCTGTCTCTGGCCATATTGCTTGGTCTTCTACAATCCTCCTCTTTGCTCTTGTCTCACTTCTGATTTCTTCACAACAAAAAAGCATTTTTTTTTTTTTGCTCACTTACAAAAAGCACTAGTTACCTTCTTGTTCCCCATTCAGTCCTTCCATTCTGGAGCCTCCCTCCATGCCCCTACCCAATGACTTATCAAGATTCTTCCCATACAGGCTATTTCTTTCCTAAAAGGTTCTCTGGTTCCAGCTGGTAAAACACAAAGATTCATTACTTTCCTTTTTCTCAAATTCTCATTACAATTCTGTAAGCTAGATACGATTGAAGAGCCCTGTCATGATCTTCTCCACAAAAAACCTATATAATGTGTATTATTAATTCTAAGTAAAGATGGATTTAAAAGGAAAAACTGAAATAGCAAAACATAAAAAAACAATTTATACTATATAACGTGGACATGGTGAGGATGGTAGGAAAAGCAACGCCTGGGAAAAGTTATTGTTTTCTTTAGGAGGCAGATGTGAAACTCATTAACATTAGACATTGAGAGAAAATCAGAGTTAAATATATGGGCTAAATGTTAAGGTAAACAGTAGAAAAAATAGAAATTCAATTTATATCTTGAAACAATTGAAGGTAAGGGGGAAGTATAACAAAAAAGTAAACAGAAAACATGATCAATTCAACAAAAGCAAACAAAGTGATATTAAAAAGCAAACAAACAAGAAAGTAAGGTATGTTTAGAACATAGAGTAGAATGGTAAGAATACAAATCAGTAGCCAGTAAATGTAAATAGATTTAAATCGCCATGAAAACAAAAAACTCTACTGGATTAAAAAAAAAAAAAAAAGAGTACCACTTAACCAAACAATCAAACAAAACTTACCTTAACCAACTACGTGCTCTTTACAAGAACCAAAATACAGAAGGATTAAGAATGAAGAAATTTATCACTCTCTATAGCAGCAATAAAGGGTATATGAGTAAGAGGAAACAACTTACAAAATAATATTTGTATTTTGATGCTTTTTTGAGACAGAGTTTCACTGTTGCCCTGGATAGAGTGCCATAGCATCACAGCTCACAGCAACCTCAAACTCCTGGACTCAAGCCATTCTTTTTTTGCCTCAGCCTCCCAAGTATCTGGGACTACAGTACCCACCAGGATGCCCAGCTAGCTTTTTCTATTTTTAGTAGAGATGAGATCCTGCTCTTGCTGAGGCTGGTCTCTAACTCCTGAGCTCATGCGATCACTGGCCTCGGTCTCCCAGGATACTAGGATTACAGGCATGCGCCACCGTGCTCAGCCTCTATTTTGATTTTATTGAAACACATAGGAAGATTGAAAGGCTACATGAAAATGTACATAGATTATCTCCAGATGTTATTATTACAGGTGATTTTAAGTTTCTTCATTTTGTTTAACCGTATCTTCTGAATTTTCAATGCATGTGTATATTACTCCATAATAAGAAAAGGCAAAGTGAAGTTCATTTTTAAAAACAGTACAAAGCAACAAAATTGAGGTAGGTACAGCAAAATTATATTACACAAAAGAAAATTGAAGGCAAAAATAATGAAAAGGACAAAGAGTTATGGTTCAGATTATTAAAAAATATTTTCTGTCATAAAGATAAAATAGTCACATACCAAATGCATTTGGCACTATACCTTGGTAGAGATAAAAGAAGAAACTGATGAATCCACAGTATGATGGCAGACTTTTAACTTCTCTTTAAGAAAAAAAACCAGAAAAGGAGATAGAGAGAAATAAGGTAATTAAATTTATACACTACTGTAAAGAAGAATACTGACAGAGATTACACTTTTGTTTTTTATGGACCTAAAATAGACCTAAAATTTTATCACATGAATGGTTGAGAATGAATAGCAATAAGTTATAAAAAGCAGAAATTGTTCCGCTATGTTCATTAATCAAAATGCTATAAAATGAGAAAATAGCACCAAGAAATTGAAAAACATGATTTCTGAGGTTAAAAAAACAATCAAAATCGGACATACTTTTTGGAACTGAATTAAAATGAGAAAATAGCACATAAAAGCCTATTGAATGTGAGCTAAAATTTGCACAAAGTAAAGTTGGCATTCAGAAATGAACTTCTTAGAACACATGAAAACCAAGGTAAGCTTTTAGCTCAGGAACTCAGGAAAAAAACAAAGAACCATGTATTAGAAGAATAAAATCAATAGTGGTAGAGCAGAAACCAACAAGATAAAAAACAACATACATTTGATAGGTGATACTCAAAGCTTGCTGTTTAAAAAAACCAATAATGTGGGGGCGGTGCCTGTGTCTCAGTGAGTAGGATGCTGACCCCATATACCCAGGGTAGTAGGCTCGAACCCAGCCCCGGCCAAACTGCAACAAAAAAATAGCCGGGCATTGTGGCAGGCACCTATAGTCCCAGCTACTTTGGAGGCTGAGGCGAGAGAATCGCCTAAGCCCAAGAGCTGCAGGTTGCTGTGAGCTATGACACCATAGCACTCTACCAAGGCCGACAAAGTGAGACTCTGTCTCTAAAAAAAATAAATAATTAAAAATAAATAAATAAACCAATAATGTAAGCAAAGAAAGAAGGCACATAAAGGTTAAAAAAGACAGAAGTCTTAAATGTGGAATTCAGAAATTAGAAAACTGAAAGGGTACTTTGTACCCTTATAAAGTACCTTTATACTCTCATAAATTAATATTAATTTTGTAATATTAATATTTTGAAAATCAAGGTAAATTGACTTTGTTTTGTGAAAAATAAATCATCCATATAGCACAAGAAATAGAATTCCTCAATTGATCAGTAAACACAAAAGAAACTGAAAAAAAAAATTCCTTAACGTGATAAAGCATATACTAGAAACCTATTCAAACATCATGGTGAAAATATTATAAGTATTAAAGTATTAGAAGTATTACCCCTGGAGTCAGCATACAAGAAGAATTGCCACTATAATGCCTTCTTACTTCACTGTGAATCCTAGCAGGTACAATAAGACATGAAAAATAATTATGAGATATAAACATTAGAAAGCAAAAGTATATTATGAGTTTTCACAGACTAGTGTACAGATTCTTGAAGCATTCCTGACTCTCTTGGGGGCTGAGAGAAGGAATGCGTTCAGATTATCCCAAAGTTTTATTTTCCTTTTGCACTGTGTAAACATTTGTTTGCCCTGATGAAGTAAAAGCAATAATGGGTAAAACTGATCGTTAATTGGCACAAATAAAGGCAATTACACCAAACTGTACCAGTACTCTTCATTGCAATCCACTTGTGCCAAAAGTTTGCCAATTTCACATAAACATTACCTTCAAAAACTAAGAAAAAATTTATTTTGTTTTATCTCAACCCAACATCTTTGCATATTTTGTATGATAAAATCAGGAGTAGATACAAGATATTTTGGCTGCATAAATTGTTTTTCTCCAGAAAAAAATCATTAAAATCATTTGGTTGTTTGAGTTATAAATAGAAATAGCCACTTTTTCCCCATGGAACACTATTTTCACTTGAAGAGACTGCAAAACTATGACTATACGACAAACCACATTCATTCAAGTTGAATATTTGGCAAACATTTATCAAAAAGAAATACAATTCAAGAAAAATAATAAGACTTGTTGTCACTAATAAAACTTCAATGTGGTTCGGCGCCTGTGGCTCAACGTGCTAAAGTGCCAGCCACGTACACCTGAGGTCATGGGTTCGAATCCAGCCCAGGCCCGCCAAACAATAATGACGGCTGCAACCAAAAAATGGCCGGGCGTTGTGGCGGGTGCCTGTAGTCCCAGCTACTTGGGAGGCAGAGGCAGGAGACTCTCCTGAACCCAGGAATTGGAGGTTGCTGTGAGCTGTGATGCCACGGCACTCTATCCACAGTGATAGCTTGAGGCTCTATCTTACAAAAAAAATAAAAAAACTTCAATGTATTCATGCAAAAACTAGAACTCTGGAAAACTTATATACTACACTGAGAACCTTCGATCTTTCTAATAGTTAGAGAATTTTATTGTGAGCTTAGTGGTGATATAAACAATGCAATTTATTTAATATGAAAATCAAATGTGTTCATATTTAGATAATATTGATAATTCAGTGACAAATATTTTCAAAAGACCAATGCATTATGTTACAAAATTAGGATGGATAAAAGATCCATTGCAAGTGCAAGATAGGCTAAAGAACTTTAATATAGCAGATTGTGAAATGTTCATTGATGTGATTGCAGATTCTATCCTACCATTAACCTTTAAAAATCTACCACTCGTTGAATGTTGTTGTTTTGTGTCAGAGATGAGTATTTACAATTATCTAAAAAGACTATTAAACTACTCTTCCCTTTCCTAACTACGTACGTAAGGCCAGATTTGTGTGTGTTTGTGTGTTTGTATAAAATATATTGAAACAGATTGCATACAAGACATATATGAGAATCCAGGTGCCTTCTGTTAATCCAGACATTAAAGAGTTTTACAGAAATGTAAAGCAATAACAGTTTTGTTACAAATTTTTTTGAAAATGGAAAATTTTAATAAACATGTTATTTATGTTAACATGCGATGGGTTTATTATTTCTTAATAAATTATTAAATATTTTAAAAATTATGTTTTGATTTCTAATATGGTAAATATGGATATACATAACCCACTGTAGAGCAAAGAAGTTAACTTTGTCCCCTCAAGTGGCTTTTGTCTATGGCTCCTGAAAGGTTGCCTTTGTTTGTCTAGAGGTCTTGAGCTAACAAGACAATAAGGACACGATTTAGGATGAAGGTAGGCCATAACTTGATTTATGGAATACTTGGTATCAGTTAATGTTGAGACTGAGATCAACCACCTGAGGAGTCAATCAACCCATCATGTTTATATAATGGAGCCCCAATAAAAACTCTGAACATCAAGTTTTGGACAAACAAGTTTCCCTAAACAGCAATAATTGGTGTGTATTGTTGCACATGTCTTGACATGTCTTGACCCCAAGAAGAGAGCACAGTGGAATCTCTGCACATGATACTCTGTATTCTTTCCCTATCATAAACCATAACCCTGAGTATGACAGCTTTCTGTGCATCCTTTTAGCAAATTATTGAACCTGAGGGTGGTTTGAGAACCACCTTCCAAACTTGTAATTGGTGTCACAAATCAAGACATTCTTGGGAAGTGTACACCCTAACTTTTGCACTCATATAAAGAGAATCCAAATGACTTTTAAGAGTGTGGATTTTCCTGTGACCAAAGAGTTTAAGAAACATCATTATGTTTTCTGTCTAGAATATAAAAGAAAGTTTACCACCCATAATTAAAGCCCATAGGAGTTTAACTAGCTGTTTAGATACAAGATCTGTGTACAAAAATAGTTTCCTATACATCCAGTTCAATAATGAATTAGCCAGTGTAATAACAATAATCCAACAGAAACTACAAATACCTAGAAATAAAACTAAGAAGAAATAAGAAAGACCTGAATGAAAAAGAAAAGATGTGAAACTTTCAGTAAGACCTGTATATAAACCAATATAGTATTTACCTAACTGAAAAGATGGAAAGATTTACTATTACAAAGCTCCCAATTGTCTCCATATTGATCTATAAGCAACATCCAATCCTAATCAAAGACTCAATAAAAGCTTTTAAAGAGAACTTCACAAGCTGATTCTATAACTCTTTCTACAAGGCAAAAATGCAACACTATGCAAAGCATTTTAAAGTAGAAGAAAATAAACGGTCCCGCTAGATATTTACACAATATAAATCTTTGGAGAATAAAACAGTGGAAGAGTATTTCAGGTCCTTTCTGGGTTTTTGGCTCTAAAATTCTATAAATTGTGAAAATTAAAGCCATGAACTACTCTCTTGCATTTCTTTCTTCCTAGCATGTCAGTAGAAGATGTGGGAACAAAATCCAAGGAAAATAGTTCATTATTATAGTAGACTGTTTACAAAGTGGCTGCCATAACTTCTTACCATCCTCCAATGTATGCCCTTTGCAATGGATCTTTGCTTCTCTTCTCATCAAGAAGTGGAATCTATTCCTCCACATTTTAAAGCTGGACTTGGTCATGTGACTTGTGTTGGCCAAAGAGACATTGGCAAACACGGTACAAGAAGCTGGAAAAGTGCTTACAATGTTGTGGCTCCCCTTTCCTGCTGCTTTGGGAACGTAGGTGCCTTAAGAAATCTGGGCTAGAGAGAGAAAGAGATAGAGAGGCTTAGGGAGGCAATGAGAAAACACACCCAATTGACACCTGACTCCATAGAGGGCCAGATTTTTTTAAAAAGACAAATTTATCCCTCAAGCGGCCCCAGGCATCCAAAGAAAACTCCAGAAATTGGCTATAGCCCCAGACCATAACCTGGAGAATCTTCTTAAAACGGCCACTA
>CAUYRH010078264.1:0-15587 GCA_963574655.1 Perodicticus potto
GTAGTCCCAGCTACTTGGGAGGCAGAGGCAGAGACTCGCTTGAGCCCAGGAATTGGAGGTTGCTGTGAGCTGTGATGCCACGGCCCTCTATCCAGGGTGATGGCTTGAGGCTCTGTCTCAAAAAAAAAAAAAAAAAAAAAAAAAAGAACTGATATCTTAAATGGTAGATTCTTTTATGGATGAGTAGTCTGGAAAATCTAGATGTGGAAAGCCACCAAGGAAGAGGTTGGGGCTAATGTTGGAAGCTTTATCTGGATTCAGCTAACCTTGCATTTTTATATTTTTCTGGCATTGGTTTTCCATGTCTGTTAACTTGTCTTGCTTCCTAAGGCAGAAATTGGTATACAAGTCTGAAGAGATAAAACGGTATGGGTTCCATTTGATAGCGAAGACCCATTGTTCATTGTTAGATTGTAAATCAGTGGCAGAACCAGAATTAGGTGATTTTTCCACTGTCGATTCCATGTTTTTGTCCTAAACAGTTCTTGACCCTAAACAGGGCAAAGGCGTGATAGAATTTTATTTATTTCATTTATTTATTTTGTAGAGACAGAGTCTCATTTTATCGCCCTCGATAGAGTGTTGTGGCGTCATAGCTCACAGCAACCTCCAACTCCTGGGCTTAGGCAATTCTCTTGCCTCAGCCTCCCAAGTAGCTAGGACTACAGGCGCCCACCACAATTCCTGGCTAAGAATTTTATTTTTTATTTTGGAAACAAAGTCTCACTTTGTTGCCCTGGGTAGAGTACCATGGTGTTACAGCTCACAGCAACCTCAAACTTTTGGGCTTAAGTGATTGTCTTGCCTCAGCCTCCCAAATAGCTTAGCCGGGACTACAGTTACCCACCACAATGCCCGGTTGTTTTTTTATGAGATGGAGTGTCGCTCTTGCTCAGGCTGGTCTCAAACCTGTGAGCTCAGGCAATCCACCTGTCTTAGCCTCCCAAGTACTAGGATTACAGGCGTGAGCTGCTGCACCTGGCCATGATAGAATTTAAAAATTAATTTCCCCAGTATTTAGGGGTGATTTCAGCCCTGGGAGGCATTCAGTTTTGAACTTTTTGAGAGCTGAACCTCCAGCCTTTTTTGCTTGCCCTTTGCTTCCTTCATTTTTGGCTCAGCTTTGCTCAGGGCCCTTCTTTAACACACTTGCTCTGTGAATCCTTCAGGTGAAACAGTGTCACTTGTGGACGTGGACATTTCTCAGCGGGGCCTGACCTCTCCACACCCTCCAACTCCTCCTCCTCCTCCGAGAAGAAGCCTCAGCCTTCTAGGTATAGTCTGCTCTTCTGTCTGCCTTCTGGTTCTGGTGGGAGGGTGATCTCCAGGGACTTGTTCCTTCTGGATTTCTAATGATGATTCAATTATTTCTGTCCTTTTCTTAGCACCCCTATCAAATCTGAGCAGTTAAATGGGTCTCTCACCAGCATGCCATAATATTTACTGCCCATATATTAATTAGTTTTATATTTATCTTGCCCTGAACCCACTATTGGGCTGCTTTAGGATTATCCTTACTCTTCTGATTTCTAAGCAAAGCAACCCAGATTAAGATGATTGTTGCCCTCTGCCAAAAGCTGGGGTGAAGATCAGGCCATCTTGTTCCACAGGGCAGCCTGATAATCCTTCTCCCTCTCCTCTGCCTTCACCTTGCTCCTTCTGCACTCATATTTCTGAATGTCTTGCTTTTGTTCTCTCTTCTAGATGATATCAGTGGGACGCTGCATTCATCTGTCCTTGTGGCTCCGATGGGGTCTTCTTTGCAGTCTTTCCCCCTACCTCCGCCTCCTCCACCCCATGCCCCAGGTTAGCTTAGTTTAGAGGCAAGACTTGTAAGAGTTGGGAGTACAGAGTGGTACTTTGTACCCATACCATGGATAGATGGGAGAAATCTATTTATGGAAATAACAATTTAAGAGAAAGCTTAATTTTTTTCTCCTTGGCTGGACCAAACTCCTTGGAAATGAGGCTGAGAACTGGTTTTTCTAACCCATTTTTTTAATGGAAGTGAATCTGACTTTTGTTAGGGATAAAAGCCTATTGAGTTTTTCATCTCTTTGCTGCTAAGACTGTTTTGCAGTTCTTGAGTAGATATCACTTAAGAAACTGCTTTAATTTCAGCATAGTGAAGAGGCTTAATATGTTGCTGTTTTTTAAGGTTCTTTGGTTTTTTGAAGCTTTTAGTATTTCCTGCAGCCTTGTAAATAAGTACCAAGCATTTAGTAGCCCATACCTGCTTTGCCAGCTTCCAGTACCCAAGGAATATAATGAATGAAATCAGAATTCTTTCTGCTTGCCTGGCAAAATCGTTACTCTTCCTGGGCAAGTAAGAGAGTCACTATTTCCAAGGCTGCTTTATCGGCACTTCACTTCGAGGTGGGAGAAGTTGGAATCGCTCTAGGCTGGTGAAGGCCCTGAAGTAGTCACCTTAGTCAGGTTAGTGAGCAGCTCTCCTACCCTTTCCTGGGGTTAAGTGCCCCCACCCATTCTTCACAGCTTACACCAGCCCACACAGCTTTTTGTTCTAGACCATCCAGCTCTCTCCCACTGCTTTGGCTTCCACCCTTCCCAGCTTAGCTTCTAATGCCTTGCCCCTCTTCAGTTAGCATCTGTGTTGGGGGGAGGGTTTACTTGTGGTTGGGAGCAATGAGGCCAAACAAATGATCACACCGTCTTGCCCTGCAGATGCATTTCCCCGGATTGCTCCCATCCGAGCAGCTGAATCCCTGCACAGTCAGCCTCCCCAACACCTCCAGTGTCCCCTCTACCGGCCTGACTCAAGCAGCTTTGCAGCCAGCCTTCGAGAGTTGGAGAAAGTAGGTGGTGGTGCTTGAGGAATGGCAGCTCACTTCTCCTCCCACTGGCTAAATTCTGTACTTAGGCTCTCCTTTATTGTTTTTAGAGGAAGAACAGTTTACTTGCCATCATATTTATAGTGACAACAGTATGCTGCTGTTATGAATTCCATAAAAGATCGAATGAAATTGAATTTGGGAAAAAAACTTTAGACATGATAAAGGAAGGTTGTAGAGAAATTAAGCTGATTTTGATAGATTAACTGACCTTGTTCCCTGTTCTTTTCTGGATAGGGCCCTTAGTTATAGAATTATAGACTTATTCTTCTGTTATTTTGGAAGACTAAAAGTATAATGAGGACTAAAAATGTAATGGTTGAGACACTGGTAGCAGCCATTGAAATGTTTTGGAGAATGGGGGATTCTTCCATGGTAAGATAGACCATACCAACAACTTTTTGACATTTCTCTGTTCTGATAACTATTTGTTTCTTGTCTTTGTAGTGTGGTTGGTATTGGGGGCCGATGAATTGGGAAGATGCAGAGATGAAGCTGAAAGGGAAACCAGATGGTTCTTTCTTGGTACGAGACAGTTCTGATCCTCGTTATATCCTGAGCCTCAGTTTCAGATCACAGGGTATCACTCACCACACTAGAATGGAGCACTACAGAGGTAAGAGATGCTGGTGTTTTAAGAGAGGTTTTTTTCTCACTCTTTGCCTCTCTCTACCTTTGCTATCTGACTTTTCTTAGGAAGGATACATAGAAATTAACCTGTGAGTAGGAGAAGACCTCTTAGACTCAATGGAGTGTGTTTGTTTGTTTTTGGAGACAGAGTCTTACTTTATCATCCTTGGTAGAGTGTTGTGACATCGTAGCTCACAGCAACCTCAAACTCCTGGGTTCAAGTGATCTTCCGGCCTCAGCCTCCCAAGTAGCTGAGAGATTTATAGGTGCCTGCTGCAACCCTCAGCTAATTTTTCTATTTTTGGTAGGGATAGGGTTTCACTCTTACTCAGGCTGGTATCCAATCCCTGAACTCAAGGGGTCTTCCCATCTTGGCCTCTCGGAGTGCTAGAATTACAGGTGTGAGCCACCTTAACCAGCCTTAAATGAATTTTTGTTACACATTACATCTCAAATAAGAGCTTCTGTCACACTTTTCTCAGGCCTCATGGTGTCTTCCACACTCTCAGCCTGTACTGTGTTGGATTTATTTGCATCTGCTTCTCTTGTGAGGCAGGAAGTAGCTGTTTATTTTTTACTTTATTTTATTTTTTTGAGACAGAGCCTCAAGCTGTCACCCTAGATAGAGTGCTGTGACATCACAGCTCACAGCAACCTCCAATTCCTGGGTAAAATTTAAGCAAGTCTTCTGCCTCTGCCTCCCAAGTAGCTGGGACTACAGGTGCCTGCCACACACCCAGCTATTAATTTTTGGTTGCGGCCAACATTGTTGTTTGGCAGGCCCGGGCTGGATTCAAACCCGCCAGCTCAGGTGTATGTGGCTGGCGCCTTAGCCTGTTGAGCCACAGGTGCCTAGCCGGAAGTAGCTGTTTAAATCAGCATAGCTTTGTCCATGGTTTCTTCTGCCCTTGTCTCTACCATAGAGATGAATGAAGAGAAAGGAACTTCAGTCCAAAGGCCTGAGAATGAATTAAATAACTGTGTACTACTACCTATTTTTTTTCCTGAAAGCAAAAATCAAACACACAAGCAAAAACCAAAACACAAAGCATTTCTTTTTTTTTTTTTTTGAGACAGAGCTCAAGCTGTCACCCTGGGTCGAGTGCCGTGGCATCACAGCTCACAGCAACCTCCAATTCCTGGGCTCAAGCGAGTCTCCTGCCTCCGCCTCCCAAGTAGCTGGGACTACAGGCGCCCGCCACAACGCCCGGCCATTTTTTGGTTGTAGCCGTCATTGTTGTTTGGCGGGTCCGGGCTGGATTCGAACCCGCCAGCTCAGGTGTACGTGGCTGGCGCCTTAGCCCGTTGAGCCACAGGCGCCGAGCCCTCAGGTTGAATTTTAATAAGAAATCAAGTGGTTCGGATCCTTGCAACATAGGTCCTTGGGTAGAGGCCTAGTGGAGTGTCTTCTGGAATTCTTCCCACATCTAGCTGCCTCTCACTTATTCACTTGATAAATATGTATTAAGAACTTACTGTATGTCATAAATTGCGCTAAGAAATGAAGATAAAATTATGACCAAAAAGAACTAGGCTCTTTGCCAGAATAAAGTTTATAGTCTAATAAAAAAGGTATTCACTTATTACTAGTCTGGTTTGCCTTCCTCCGGGCAAGATTGCAGGAGGTTTAATGTCAGAGACTGCTAGTTGCCCCCTAGAATCTGTTTTTCCCTTCTAGAGTTATACAAGTTTTAGTTGAGAAAATGACTACCAATGGCTGCATTTCCCAGCCTCCCTTGCAGCTAAATATGGCCATGTGCCCAGGTTCTGCCCTATAGGATGTGAACAGGGTGCTACATGCACCTTCCTGATTGTGACCTTGAAAAGAAAGGGTGTATTCTCCCTGCTCTCTCCTTCTCCCTTTTGCCAGCATGTGGACATAATGGGATGAGCTGTAGCAGGTACCCAGACCATGAGATATAAGAAAGGCATTGAAAATAGATGAAGAATCTGGGTTCCTAATACCATGGAACCTCCGTAGAACCCTATAGGGTTTATTCTTGGATGGTTACATGAAAGACAAATAAACTATGTCTTGCGTAAGCCACTGTGACATTGGCCTTTGTTAATGCAGCTCGATTAGTTTTCTTTTGCATGTAGTTCTCCCCCAAATCTTCTCTTATTTTGAGTGCCTAAGTGTACATACTAAGCCTCTAATCCCATCCTCCTGGGAACTTCTAGAAAATAGATATATCCCTGCTGGGTTACTCCTGTGGTCAAGAAAGAGAGCCCTTCCTTGTCACCAGGATGCATGAGGATGGGTCATTTTCCATATTTTATAGCTAGGTCTCTGATTATGGATAAACCCACTCACTGTCCTGTTCTCTTGAGTCCCAGAAAAGTGAGATGGGTTCCTAGCATTTATACTCCTACTTATTTATTTATTTATTTTTATTTTTATTTTTTGAGACAGCATCTAATTGTGTCACCCTCGGTAGAGTGCCGTGGTGTCACAGCTCACAGCAACCTTCAACTCGTGGTTCTAAAGTGATTCTCTTGCTTCAGCCTCCCAAGTAGCTGGGACTACAGGCGCCCGCCACAGCACCCGGCTATTTTTTGTTGCAGTTGTCATCAGTGTTTAGCTGACCTGGGCCGGGTTCAAACCCACCAATCTCAGTGTATGTGGCTGGCACCAAAACCACTGTGCTATGGGCACTGAGCCTATATTCCTACTTTAAATATATTTTTCATGACAAACTATGCACGTTGAAAAATCTTTTTCTGTTAAAAGCAAGCTTCATCAGGGGAATCTATGCCAATAGCCACATGACTCTATCCCTAAACAATAATGTGATTTCTCTCCAAAGCTTCAACTATTGGCTTAAAACTCTGAGTTGGCCCTTAAAATTTCTACTTCCACACTCCCCAGGCAAATTTTCAGCAACTTCTTGAGCTGTTGGAGATAATTTTCATCAGTTGCAGAGGCTGTTGTAAAAACCAGCCGATTTCTCTGCTATAGGATTCTGCACAGAACCTAAGGCTAAATTTAGTCTTGCTCTTACTCAGTGAGGTGACATAGCTCCTTATCCTCATTTACCTCTCTGTCTTATTCACTGCTACATCCTCAGTCTCTAGAATAAGTAAATTAAGAGTCATAATCATGGACGGCGCCTGTGGCTCATGGAGTTGGGCGCCGGCCTCATGTACCGAAGGTGGCGGGTTCAAACCCAGCCGTAGCCAAACTGCAAAAACAGAAAAATAGCCGGGCATTGTGGCGGGCGCCTGTAGTCCCAGATACTCGGGAGGTTGAGGTAAGACGATCGCCTCAGCTCAGGAGTTGGAGGTTGCTGTGAGCTGTGTGACACCACGGCACTCTACTGAGGGCGATAAAGTGAGACTCTGTCTCTACTAAAAAAAAAAAAAGTCATGATCATGGCCAGGTGTGGTGGCTCGCACCTGTAATCCTAACACTCTGGGAGGCCAAGGCAGGTAGACTGCTTGGAGTTTGAGACCAGCCTGAGCAATATGAGACTCTATCTCTACCAAAAATAGAAAAATTAGCTGGGCGTGGTGGTGCACACCTATGGTCTCAGATACTAGGGAAGCTGAGGCAAGAGGGCTGCTCAAACCCAGGAGTTTGAGGTCGCTGTGAGCTATGACACCACGGCACTCTACCCAGGGTGACAAAGGTGAGACTCTGTCTCAAAAACAAACAAGCAAACAAAAAACTCTATTTATTTTATAATGTAATTGTATATTTATAGATAAGGTAAGATTCTAGAAAATGATTTTATGTCTAAGAATTCGGCCCTTTTCTTTAAAATTCTGCATAAAAAATGAGGCAAAGATACATTGACCATTTTAATCTCAATGTCACTAAGTTTCTAGCTTCTCAAAATTGTCTACGTATGAAGGTATCTCTAGCAGTAAGTCTCCAAGATGGCCCCAGTAGTCCCCACCCCTCATATTCAGGCCTTTGCTATTGAGTATACCCTTTCCACTGAGTGGGGGCTGTACTTAGCGACTCACTTTTTTTTTAGAGACAGAGTCTCACTTTGTCACCCTCAGTAGAGGTCTGTGGCGCGACAGCTCACAGCAACCTCTAGCTCTTAGGCTTAAGAGATTATTTTGCCTCAGCCTCCCGAGTAGCTGGGACTACAGGCACCCACCACAACACCCAGCTATTTTTTTTTTTTTTTTTGAGACAGAGCCTCAAGCTGTCACCATGGATAGAGTGCTGTGGCATCACAGCTCACAGCAACCTCCAGTTCCTGGGCTCAAGCGAGTTTACTGCCTCTGCCTCCCAAGTAGCTGGGACTACAGGCACCTGCCACAACGCCTGGCCATTTCTTGGTTGCAGCTGTCATTGGTGTTTGGTGGGCCCAGGCTGGATTCGAACCCGCCAGCTCAGGTGTATGTGGCTGGTGCCTTAGCCGATTGAGCCATAGGCGCCGAGCCACCCAGCTATTTTTTTGTTGTTGCAGTTTGGCCGGGGTTGGGTTTGAACCTGACACCCTCGGTATATGGGGCCAATGCCCTACTCACTAAGCCACAAGTGCCGCCCGCAACTCCCTTCTAATAAATAGAATAAGGCAGACGTTACAACATGAGATGAACCAGAGGGGCATTTCAATCATTTGCTCTGGGGTGAGCCACATACCACATCAAATAGCACTGTAGACAGGTCCACATGGTGAGGAACCGAAGCCTCCTGCCCACAGCCATGTGAGTGAGCTTAGAATAAAGCCTTCAATCCCCAGTCAAGTCTTCAGAAACTGCAACCCTGGTGGGTATCCTTATGAAAGACCCCACGAGAGACCCTGAGCCTGAATCACCAAGCTAAACCACTCCTGGATTCCCTACCCTCAGAAACTACATAAGGTGAAAAATATTTATTATGTAACTTTCTACGTTTTGAAGCAACTTTGTTGTGCAGCAATAGATAAAAAGATAATAGATAAATGTATCAATATCAATAAGATGATCTATAGCTTCTAAATATATTTTACCTTCTATGGATGAGATCGGCCAACTCCAAAATAGAAAATCAGTAAATGGGAATCTGAGAGAATATTTATTCTCTGGAAACCATGGTTGAATCATCTGTGTAATCTGTATTCTCTCAAACCCCATACCGTAATGTTGGACATAAAATTAACTAATTGATTAATTGGTGGCTGCTTATTAAGACTTGCATTGCTTTCTAATTGCTTGCATTTGCCTTATCTAGACAAATTTTTAGTAGATTCACAAAGCTCTTTCTGGAGCAAATAAGAGTTATTTTGCTCCTACTTTATTTTATTATTATTTTTTTAGAGACAGATTCTCACTTTATTGCCCTCAGTAAAGTGCCCTGGCATCACATGGCTCAAAGCAACCTCCAACTCCTGGGCTTAGGCGATTCTCTTGCGTTAGCCTCCTGAGTAGCAGGGACTACAGGCGCCTGCTACAACTTCTGGCTATTTTTTGTTGCAGTATGGCCGGGGCTGGGTTTGAACCCACCACCCTCAGTATATGGGGCCAGTGCCCTACCCACTGAGCCACAGGGTCCACTCATTACTTTTTTTATTTTTACTTTTATTTTTATTTTATTTTACTTTATTTTATATTATTTTTGAGACAGGGTTTCACTTGACAGCCCTCAGTAGAGTTCCGTGGTATCATAGCTCACAGCAACCTCAAACTCTTGAGTTCAAGAAATTCTCTTGCCTCAGCCTCCTGAGTAGCTGGGACTGCAGGTGCCCACCATGATGCCCGGCTATTTTTAGAGACAGGGTCTCACTCTTAGTCAGACTGGTCTTAAACTTGTGAGCTCAAGTGAACCGCCTGTCTCATCCTCCCAGAGTGCTAAGATTACAGGTGTGAACCACTGTGCCAAGCCTTTTGCCCCTACTTTATTTATTTATTTATTTTTTAGAGACAGAGTCTCACTTTATCACCCTCTCTAGAGTGCCATGATGTCACAGCTCACAGCAACCTCCAACTTCTGGGCTTAGGCGATTCTCTTGCCTCAGCCTCCCGAGTTTGCTGGGACTACAGGTGCCCGCCAGAATGCCCAGCTATTTTTTTGTTGTAGTTTGGCCGGGGCTGGGCTCGAACCTGCTACCCTCAATATATGGGGCTGGTGCCCTACCCACTGAGCCATAGGCGCCACCCTTGCCCCGACTTTAAATGTCTTTTTTGAAGTCTTCCTTGACCATCTCCTGCTCCCATCCTTATCTTCACACTATCCATCAGCATTCACATCCTTTTCTTTTCTTGGTACTTTTGTGTGTACTCTGAGAATGCCTCTGCTATGGCAGTTGCATGGCTGAGAACTTGCTATCACCCTCATTAGGCTGGAAGGTTTTTTTTTTTTTGGAGACAGAGTCTCACTTTGTCACGCTTGGTAGAGTGCTATGGTGTCATAGCTCACAGCAACCTCAAACTCCTGGCTCAAGCGATTCTCTTGCCTCCCAAGTAGCTAGGACTAAAGGTGTGAGCCACCGCACCCGGCCCAGCTCAGGCAATCCACCTGCCTCTGCCTCCCAAGTGCTGGGATTACAGGCGTGAGCCACCACACCCGTCCTAGGCTGGAAGATTTTTGAAAGCAAAGACTGTGGTTTATTTATCATCATTCTCAGAACAGAACACAGCCTTTGGTTCATAGTATATGTTCAACACATATATCTTACGTCAATGAATAAGAATATACTAATGAATGAAGGAACGAATAAACGAGTTGGTCTTGGGAGAAATCTAAATGGCCTGAGGAAAATTACTTCCTACTCTGGATTTCTGCATATAAAATGAAGAGTTTGGACAATACCATGTCCAAGATCCCTGTTTACTCAGACCTCCTAGAGGAGATAGGACTAAAAACCTACACCCTTCTGTGACCTTCAGAAAGCAATGGGAAGAAGAAAATAATAAGGACAAGAGTGGAAATCAGTGAAATAAGAAACAGGCAGACAATAAAGAAAATCAATGAAAGCAAAGCCTGGTTCTTTGAAAAAATCAATAAAATTGATAAACCTCTAGCTAGATTGATCATCCACAAAAGAGGAAAGACACCAAATCCCAATATGAGGTATGAAAGCAGGAGCATTCTACAGTAGACCCTACATACATGCGGAGGATTAAAAGGGAGTATTATTAACAAACTTATAGAATACATTTGATAACTTAGATCAAATGGACAAATTACTTGAAAAACACCTGGTATCAAATCTGGCCCAAGAAGAAATAGAAAATCTGCATGGCCCTCTATCCATTAAAGACTCGAATTCTTACTTATTTTAAATGACAAAATTCTATCAGGCATTTAAGGATGAAATAATCCTGATCATGCAGTAATTGCTCTAGAAAACCGGGAAGGAACATTTCCCAATTTATTTTATAAATCCAGCATTACCATGATATCACAACCGAAAACTACAGACTGGTATCCGTCATGAACACAGACACAAAGCTGTAACAATTTTTTTGCAAATGGAACCCAGCAATATACAAAAAGGGATAGTACTTTGGGTCTAAACAGGATAATCTAGAAATGCAGGACATACATATAAGAAAGAAGAAAAAAATTGTCTTTATTCGCAGATAACATGAAGCATATGTAGAAAACCCTAGGCAATTAACCAAAAACTACTAAGACTAACAAGTGAATCCAGCAAGGTTGCAGAATGCAAGGTCAATGTACAGATTATCGGTTGTGTTTTTATACAGTAGTAACAAACAATTGGAAAATGAAATGAGAAGGTGCCATCTACAGTAGCAGTAACAAACATGAAATACTTAGAGATAAGTTGAATAAAAGACGTGTGAGGCTTGGCGCCTGTGGCTCAACGGCTAAGGTGCCAGCCACGTACACCTGAGCTGGCAGGTTCGAATCCAGCCCGGGCCCACCAAACAACAATGACGGCTGCAACCAAAAAATGGCCGGGCATTGTGGCGGGCGCCTGTAGTCCCAGCTACTTGGGAGGCGGAGGCAAGAGACTCGCTCAAGGCTCAGCGCCTGTGGCTCAACAGGCTAAGGCGCCAGCCACGTACACCTGAGCTGGCGGGTTCGAATCCAGCCCCGGCCCACCAAACAACAACAACAGCTGCAACCAAAAAATGGCCGGGGGTTGTGGCGGGCGCCTGTAGTCCCAGCTACTTGGGAGGTGGAGGCAGGAGACTCGCTCGAGCCCAGGAATTGGAGGTTGCTGTGAGCTGTGATGCCACAGCACTCTATCCAAGGTGATAGCTTGAGGCTCTGTCTCAAAAAAAAAAAAAAAAAAAAGACGTGTGAGACTTCTAACTACAAATTCAGAGAGAAATTAAAGATCTGAATGAATAAAGAGATATGCCATGTTCTTGAATGGTGTATTAGTCAGGATTCTTGAGAGACGGAACTAATAGAATCCATCAGGTCCTCGAATAACATCATCCAATGGTCCTTTTGTTATACCTTTGATGAGGTAGAAAAAACAATTTCCAGCAAGGAAACTGTCGGAATTTCAAACTCCACCTTGTCTGTGTGGAGTTTGCATGTTCTCCCATGTCTGCTGGGTTTTCTCTGGGTACTCTGGTTTCCTCTCACATCCCCAAGATGTGCATGTTAGGTTAATCACATGTCAAATGACCACAGTCTGAGTGAGCGTGAGGTTGTGTGAGTGTGCCATGTGATGGGGTGGCAGCCTGTTCAGGGTTGGTTCCCACCTGCCACCCTCAACTGCCAGGATATGCTCTGGTCCCCCATGATCCTAAACTGAAATAAGCAGGTGGGAAAATGAATGAATGCATGAATACAAATTATTGCAAAATAAAAATGTGTCCAGTCCATAATAATCATACAAGCACAGGACGATGCCTTACTAAAGCACAAGCCCTGCATATTTGTGATTGTTTGGGGATTGTGTGGTGTGGTTGGAGAGGCTTCTTACAGTCTTCGCTTTGCAAACATTTATTGTGTTATTTAATCCAGCATCACGATGACGACCATTACTCACTGAGTTCCTCAGATATCGGGTGAATAATTATCTTACTTGATAATTGATCAGGCTGGTCTTGAACTCCTGAGTTCAAGCAATCCACCCGCCTTGGCCTCCCAGAGTGCTAGAATTACAGGTATGAGCCACCACAACTGGCCTTTACTTGTTTTTATTAATCTTTCTTAGTAAAATAACATAACTGTATGAATAGCTAACACTTATTTAAATGTTTAATATTAGAGGTATTTTGATCTTTATTTAGAAGTTTGGTGAGGGTTTCGTGACCAGAAATATGCCGAAGGAACTTAACTCTTGTTTATGTCAATTGGCCTATGGTAAAATTTGATTCGGTTTATATCATTTCTTTTGAAGTCACAATTACCGAAGAAACCGTTTAAGTGAAGACTTGCTGTATATAGAAATGTAAGTGGGGATGTATTAGGGGAATTGGTTCACACGATAATGAAGGCTGAGAAGTCCCATGACAGGCCATCTGCAAGCTGGAGACACTGGGATGCCAGCAGCACGGCTCAGCCCAAGTCTGAAGACCTCAGAACAAGGGAGGACCATGATGTAATTCTCAGTCTGAGGATGAACTTCTGACACTCTGGCAGGGGAGTGGGTGAGGGGAGAGGAGGGTGAAGGGAAACTACTTGTGTAAGCCCTAGAGTCTAAAGGCTGGGGAGCTGGGGTTCTGTTGTCCAAGGACAGGAGAGGAAGGGTGTCCCAGGCCCAGCAGCCGGAGAGATGCATTTGTCTTTTCTCTGTCAGTGTTCTCTTCAGGTCTCCAGCTGGGTGATGGTGTCTGCCCACATTGAGGGGGATCTTCCGCCCCTAGTCCACTCAGACTCCCATGCTAATCTCCTCTGGAAACATCCTTACAGACACTCTCAAAAACAATGCTTTACCAGGTTTTTACATATTCCTTAATCTAGTCAAGTTGGCATCTAATTTTACTCAATACTGTTAAGATCTTAATTGTCCTAAAATTTTTTTTTTGTTTTTTTTGAGACAGAGCCTCAAGCTCTCACCCTGGATAGAGTGCTATAACATCCCAGCTCACGGCAACCTCCAGCTCCTGGGCTGAAGCAAGTCTCCTGTCTCTGCCTCCCAAGTAGCTGGGACTACAGGCACCCTCCACAATGCCCGGCTATTTTTTTGGTTGCAGCCGTCATTGTTGTTTAGCGGACCCGGGCTGGATTTGAACCCACCAGCTCAGGTGTATGTGGCTGGCGCCTTAGCCGCTTGAGCCACAGGCGCCGAGCCAATTGTCCTAAAATTGATCTATAGATTCAATGCAATCCCAATCATAATCACCAAGTAATTTTTGCAGAAATTGACCCCTAATTCCAAAATTTATGTGGAAACTCAAAGGTCCTAGAATATCTAAATCTATCTTGAAAAAGAACAGCAGCAGGATTGGTGCCTGTAGCTCAAGCAGCTAAGGCGCCAGCCACATACACCAGAACTGGTGGGTTCAAATCCAGCCCCGGCCTGCCAAACAACAATGACAACTACAACCAAAAAATGGCCGGGCATTATGGCGGGCGCCTGTAGTCCCAGCTACTTGGGAGGCTAAAGTAAGAGAATCGCTTAAGCCCAGGAGTTGGAGGTTGCTGTGAGCTGTGATGCCACTGCACTCTACCCAGGGCAACAGCTTGAGGCTCTGTCTCAGAAAAAAAGAGAACAGCAAAGTGGGATTCATGTCACCTGGCTTCAAGACCTACCGTACAGCTAGCTATAGTTAGCAAGCCAAGTATGGTATTGGCATAAGGATGGACATCCGGATCAATGACACAGAACAGAGAGTCCAGAAATAGATCCACACATGTTTTGTCAATTGATTTTTGACAAAGGTGCTAGGGTAGCTTAAAGAGGAAAGGGTATCTTTTCAACAATTGATGCTAGAGCAACTAGATGGTCTTATGGGAAAAAATATACCTTGACCTTAGCCTCATCATACACATAAAAATAAACTAGAAATGAATCATAGGCCTAAATATAAAAGCTAAAATGATAACATTCCAAAAGACAATATTAGGTAAAAATATTTTTATCTTTCTGATATTGGGCTAGGCAGAGGTTTCTTAGGACACCAAAATCACTCACCATAAAAGAAACAATAAATTTGACTCCACTGAAATTAGAACCTTCTGCTCTTCAAAGGACAATTTCAGAAAATGAAAATGGATGCAGGCCCTGGGCTCAGTGGCTCACACCTGTAATCCCAACACTTGGGAGGCCAAGGCAGGTGGATTGCCTGAGTGCACAGGTTCAAGACCAGCTTCAGCCCGAGCGACACCTTATGTTTAAAAATAGTTGGGTGCCTGTAGTCCCAGCTACTTGGGAGGCTGAGGCAAGAGAATTGCTTGAGTCCAGGAGTTTGAGGTTACTATGAACTGTGACACCACAGCACTCTACCAAGGGTGACAAAGTGAGACTCTGTCTGAAAAAAAGAAAAGAAAAGAAAATGGATGCTGGCTTGGTGGCTCATGCCTATAATCCTAGCACTCTGGGAGGCCAAGGTGGGTGGATTGCCTGAGCTTAAGACTAGCCTAAGCAAAAGCAAGCCCTCATCTCTAAAAACAGCCAGGCATTGTGGAGGGCACCTGTAGTCCCAGCTACAAGGGAGGCTGAGACAAGAGGATTGCTTGAGCCCAAAGTTTGAGGTTGCTGTGAGCTATGATGCCACAGCACTCTACCAAGGGTGACAAAGTGAGACTCTGCAAGGAGAAAGAAAGAAAGGAAGGAAGGACGGGAGAAAAGACATAAATCACAGCCTGGGAGAAAGTATTTATAAAGTATGTATCAGACAAAAGACTTATATTCAGAATATATATAGAATACTTAACAAACTAATAAGAAGAAGACAAACAACCCAATCTTCTTCTTCTTCTTATTTTTTTGTAGAGACAGAGTCTTACTTTATCGCCCTCAGTAGAGTGCCATGGCATCACACAGCTCACAGCAACCTCCAACTCCTGGGCTTAGGCAATTCTCTTGTCTCAGTCTCCTGAGTAGTTGGGACTACAGGCGCTCACCACAATGCCCAGCTATTTTTTTGTTGCAGTTTGGCTGGGGTCGGGTTTGAACCTGCCACCCTCCGTATATGGGGAAGGCACCCAACCCACTGAGCCACATGTGCAGCCCACAACCCAATATTTGTTTTTTTTTTGTAGAGAAAGAGTCTCACGGGCGGTGCCTGTGGCTC